>KZ141326.1:0-15926 GCA_002157035.1 Melampsora medusae f. sp. deltoidis
TGCTGACTCAGTAAGTCACAGTACCCTGACCTCAAGATCATCAATCATTTACTTACCGTCTTATTTCAGTATGCTATCTGTGGGACCAATGGTGTTGTGGCGTACATTGGCGATGACCACAAGATATATCCATCCGGCACTACTTCACCCACTGGCTCAGGAATTGCTTCATGCGGGACAAATGGACTAACTATCAGTGCACCGCCGGATTTTCCCCTGGGAACCGGACAAAACCTAGTTTGTTCTGATGCCACCGGCAAGTGTCCTTAGGTGTGAGCCCGCACTCCTGGTATATAGGCGCTCTTATCCACAATTCTCCTTGATAGCTTGCAAACTTTGTTTTCATCTTTTTACTCCAGTGTTTCAGTTATATTCTCCCCTTCAGGAATGAATACTGGCGTTAGCAAACAGAAGCACCATGCCTTGAAATTGGTTTAACTTTGTCTTGATTTCGGACCTGACTGTAGCAATATTAGAAGCTGTAATACTTGAGACTTGTTTAGTTGCCGGGCACTTGTACTGCCTGAATGTTTGTCGAGAGCCATTATGGCAAGCGTAGATAGGCAGATTCATAGCATTGCTGAACATGAACACAGAAATACAGGAAACAGTTGCGCGACTTCTTTTGCAATTTCACCCTCTGCAATCTTTTTCAATGACTCAATGGCTCACGAAGTGCGATCATCAAGTATAGGAAAGTGGCATGTGTGTATCAATGCATTAGTTTCTAGATCTGTGTCATCATAGAGCCTATGAACTAGCCATCGGCTCCACAGGATTGATCGAGAGAATGACAGGCTGGAGAGCAGTCTTGTTCATCATAATGGCTATTACATTTGTCTTTTCTTGTCCTCTCCAGTGAGCTCAGTCATTACATCAGTGCGGTTTGAGCTCGAAACAACTGCTTGCTTGCTTTTTTCCTACATTGCAAATTGGCAGTGAAGTGGACTATGTGATTGACCCCAATGATGATGTCGCCCAATACACTCCAGAAGCTTCTAAGGGCAATGAAAGATGTAAGTCATGGACTTACATTGTTCTTTCTGACACTGGTACTCGTTTCGTAATTGTACCACACACTTTGAGCTTTTTATACTCAAACGTCGCTTCAATCCTCAGAGACTCATGACCAGCGCCGGGTGACTTGGAGAGAGGTCGCTATACCGTTTTCCCCTTGTAAGGGTCCTTATCCCACTCTCCAGATGGGTCACACTCACAAGCTAGTGAGACTATATCACTGTTCTATATGTTAATATTATCAAGTTGAAGCGCTTATTTTTTTACTGCTACTCTGTTTGTTTCCACTCATTTTCCCTCAAATTAATCATGATGTAGAAACTTCCTTTCTGTTTGAATTTCAGGTTAATCGCTTGCGCCGTTGAAAAGTTGATCAGGGTTGATCACTCAAACTGAGGATCAATTCCTGTACTGGTAGTGTAAGTACAATAAATATCACCTGAGAGCTCTTCCCTGATCCTGCCGCAAAGACTGTCGGATCCTGTCGGATCTGTCGGATCTTTGATTACATTATTGAGTGTTAGAGAGCGAGATCTTAGGCTATCTTACTTCAGTGATATACAATCACTCCACCGCCACAATTGCCCATTTATTTCAGAAAGGCAATCTGGTAAGTAGGATCACGTCTAACTTCAAGGACGTCTTTTAAAGACAAGACAAAGTGACATATTGAGTTTTCTTCATCTCATCTGACTAAACCTCTAAGTATCTCATCTTACTGTCAAGCACATACACATTATCATTGAACACCATACCAGGTGGATTCTGTTCGTTTTATAACACCTGGCGTGTTTTTATTCCTTCTGTTCGTTACGTTGCTTTTGTAATTCGTGGTCCATTGCTTTAGTCTTATTCAGGGCACTATCCAAACTTCAACACCATGCCATCCTTGCTCCGAGCAAAAACTTTGGTTGCACTGGCCGTCAGCGTCGTTTTGATCCTCGTTCAAGCTGAAGATGTGAACTCCGTTAGTTACGTAAGTTGATAGAAACAATCTACTCCATCTCCATCTGAATTCAAAATAATTACCCTCATGATGTTCTTTCAGTATGCCATCTGCTCGAGTTCGACTCGCGGCGTTGTGGCGTACATTGGCGACGATGGCCTGATATATCCACACGGTACCACTTCAACAAAGCCGTCAGGGTTGGCTTCATGCGACCTAGTTCAAGGACTAATTGTCACTGCAGTGCCAAATTTCAACATCGGCCAAAGCCCTTATTGTTCTGATGCCCATGGCGACTGTTCGTGAACCGGCGCTCCTGTACATATATATGGAATCCTTGATCAGCTCTCCAATTTCTTCCAAATTCATCTCCACATTCTCATCATGAGAAACATGAGCCAATGAATAATTATCAATGACACTTCGAATAGTCATGATGCAAAGATTTGGTCAAGCTTGGATGTGGGTGCAACCACAAATATGCTATCCATCCCACGTGGTGCTTGACAGTGACCAGACATGGATTCAGAACACTCACTTAAAGCTAGTCAAACTTATGAAAAGAACATATCAAACTTGGGACAAAAACATAGACATGATCGCCTTACAAGACAGCTGCAGTACAGGTATTGATACCCTGATGGCGATGATGAAAAGTTGTAAAGTTGATCTTCATGATTGATCAGGAGATTGTGTAAGAAAATCTTCTGGAGGAAAAAGTCGGGTATGTACATGCAACTAGGGCCGCGCTTATGTACATACATGAATGTCAAACCTTCATGAACTTGGCGCATATGGTGATTAACGCATGTACCACTGCTAACAACATTCGCCATCACACTTACGCGGGCAATCTGGTAAAAGGGGGCCAGAACGGGGAGCAGGCCTGTTGCAACCATTGGGAGTTGATTGGCACCAGAGGTGTGACAATCACCAGAAGTATCATTCATGTCAATCAGCCAATTGGGATGAGAGTGAATGAGCAAGAATTTGAAGATGATGCTGATAGTTTTGACTTACGCTCTTCTTTCCATAGATGGAGTGAACTCTACCAATCGTCTTTGCAGGACGTCACGAGTGACCCTGTGATTGATGAAATCATCGTTAGGTTAATGTGCCTAAAGTTGATTGAAGAAAGGTAGGAAGAGGTGTCAAGGCTTTGCTCACGTTTGGCCAACTTGGACATTCCTGGCGGAAGTCATGACTGTAAGAATTGATATACATAGGATTAAGTCCGACTGCAGATCAAGATTATTCTGTATGAGATTTGAATGCACTGACCTGCTAGAACAGCAGTGATGACTATCTTGAAGAAAAGCATAATTGTTCTGGAATGTGACAAGTCTTGAGTATGTGATATTTTGAGTTGTATGTAAAAGCAAGTGAGAATGTTAAAGCTTTTGGTGTGAGGGGGAATGCAAGACACGTTGAAGGGGTTCTTTATATGCATTTTGTTAAACTTATCAAAGTCCCACGCCCGCCTCGCGAGGCTTAGCGAGGTAGCGACCCTCCAAAATGTATATGATCAATCAGATCAGTAAAAGTAATGTGCTTAAGATTTCTCATCAGTGCGAAAGATAAGTTTACAATGGGAATGGAGATATAATGAAGTTCTATCTGCGATATATCTATATACTTGTATATAATCATATCTTTTCTTCTTCTGATTTTAAAAATTTGACTGGATGTCAAATTTTACACAATATGCCAATCTAATTCATTGGCAAACTTTGGTAATTGTTGAGCAATTTGCTCTACATCTTTATCTCCTCTTCCAGACAAACACTAATAAAAAAAGAAATTTCTCGTATCAGTTTGTTGTTATCAATGATTATGTAATGGATAAAACATACCATCACAATGTTCGCATCTTTTCCTAATTCACGTGCCACATCCGCAGTACTCCAGACTGCATGAGCGGTTTCCAAGGCCGGAATGATTCCTTCTTGTTCAACACACATTCTAAAGCCTTTCAAAGCTTCCACATCAGTAGCCACTCGGTATTCAGCTCTACCTGCATCTTTCAAATAAGCATGTTCAGGCCCAACTCCCGGATAATCAAGTCCAGCTGAAATCGAATGGGTTTCTGAGATTTGCCCGTCTGATGATTGTAAGATATAAGTTAAAACTCCATGTAAAACTCCTTTGGTTCCTTTACTTAATGTCGCTGAGTGTTCGTGGCCTGAAGTACCTGAACCACCTGCTTCAACACCGATTAAGCGAACTGATTTGTCTGGTAAAAATGAATAGAATGTTCTACAGGACGAAGTGATTCACATCAGTCAATCTTCAAGAAAGAAAATGAAATCAATTGCACAACCGACCCAATAGCATTGCTACCACCTCCAACACATGCAATCACTGCATCTGGAAGGCCTCCTATCTGAGCTTGCATCTGTTCCTTGATTTCATTCCCAATCACACTCTGGAAATCACGAACAATGGTGGGAAAAGGATGTGGTCCAATAGCCGAACCAACAAGATAATGTGTCGTACTCAAATTTGTTACCCAATCACGCATGGCCTCATCTAAGCAAGTCATTCGAAGTTTGAGTGAAAAGAACGAAAAAGGGCGATTATTTGACGAGAAGGCCGAGTGACTCAACTGATTGCATCTTTTAGTGTTTGACTTCCACTTGTTACCGCTACCACTTTAGCTCCCAACATCTTCATCCTAAAAACGTTCAAGGCCTGACGTCTAGCATCCTCTGCTCCCATGTACACCACACACTCTAATCCAAATTTAGCACACACCGTAGCAGTTGCCACACCATGTTGACCAGCCCCAGTTTCTGCAATGATCCGTTTCTTACCAAGTCTCATAGCTAAAAGAGCTTGACCTACTGCATTATTGATCTTATGTGATCCGGTATGATTTAAATCTTCACGTTTGAACCAGATCTTTGCTCCTCCAATCTTTTCGGTTAATCTTTTGGCATAGTATAAACCTGATGGTCGATTCATATAACCGTAGTAACTCTTGAATTCGGCTTGAAAACTTGGATCGGCTTTGGCTGCTTTATGACATGCTTCTAGTTCAACTAAACAATCTACTAATGATTCTGGAACATATTGTCCACCGAACTCTCCAAATCGATAGGCTGATGAGTTTTGAGTATCGGATTGTGTTGATGTAGATCCATTAGTAATTTGTTTGCCATTTGTTTTTGGTGCTGTTGAGCTTGGTTCGATTCGCTTTCGGCCCGATTTGCCTCCGCATATCTCTTCACAGAATGATTTGGCTGCAGTGATCACTTTATCACCTTCTTGTTCTTTAAGAACAGTTAAAAGCTTAGAACCAATCACTACTCCGTCTGCTACAGACCCTACTTCATCGAAATGAGCCGAGGTGGAAACACCAAATCCTACAGCTAGAGGCACGGGTCCTTCGGGTGAATCGGTGGCTAGGGATCGGATTCGAGAAACGAGGTGAGGTAGGGAAGATTCGACCGCATTTGATGCACCTGTTGTACCCATCTGAAGGTTAAGCCGTTCCGTGAGTTTATAAATTGACGATGCAAGTAGGGCTAGAGTGACATGGGTATATAAAATATGTGATGCTCACTTTTGAGACAACATAGACGAATGAATCGGCTATCGAGGTGAGAAAAGTGATACGAGAGTCTGATGTGGAAGGAGCAATGAGAGGTACATAGCTCAGCCTACAAGACACGAATTTGAAAGTAATCAGATTAGCTCGGCAGGTATATTGTTTTGAGCCGAAGAGAAGAATAAGCAAACCCTGAAGAAGTACAGATCTTCCTGAATTTGATGGCTTCTTCCGGAGGTAAATCGACGACAATGAATCCATTTGCCCCAGCTTCTTTCGCTTCTGAAACAGCCAATTGTTCGCCGTATGACATGAGAGGGTTATAGTAACCTGAATTACATATTACAACGAAAATCGTCAGAATATTTTTTCAAAAATCCGGGGAAAAAATGGAACACTCACCCATGAGAATGACAGGCGCTTTTAAACCTTGCTTTCTTGCTTCCTTGACATAACCCAAACAAGTGGTATAATTCACATTGTGACTAAGTGCAATCTATGAAAAAATCATAAGTTGAATTCAAATTAACACACATGAATAGAGAAGAGGGCATATGAGAGTGGTATTCAACTCACATTGTTACTATCTTGAATGACTGCTCCATCTGCTAATGGATCACTGAAAGGGATTCCGAGTTCTAATATATCAGCACCACCTGCTTCTAAAGCTAGTAATAATGGTACAGTATGTTTAGGATGTGGGAAACCTGGTAACAAACAAAAGGATCAAGTTAGCATTTTCGTTTTCTCGAAGGATTGTAAATTAGCAAAAGATGGAAAGACTTCAAAGATTTACCGGCAGTAAGAAAGGTAACAAAGACAGGTAAGTTTTGAGCAGCTTTGTTAGCAAAAACTTGACGAATATGAGTAGCCATGTTTGTTGGTTGAGAAGCTTGGGATAAAAAGTCGATGTGGGAAAAGTTGGCACAAGGTTTTTTCCAGATTGCTTACCCAGCACGGACGTCAAAAATCCGAGCCGAGTTAGGAAAGTGTAGTTCACCGGACTCGGTACGAGACCGAGCTACCCCACACCACATATCAAATGAGTCTCGATCGATCTCAACGGTCATCGACTTCCCATCTTGGATTTCCATCCGCCCCACAGCCATGTTTGACTAATTGAATTTCCTACCGATCGATAGCCTCAAAGATACTTGAGTGAATATAACTCAAATCACAAATGACAATCAAAATCAGTTGAACTTCCTAGCAGGAACAAGCCAAGGTCTTTGACGATCAGAAGAGGCTTTCGAAATCTCAGAGAAAACTAGATCGGTGACATCTATCTCCTCCTTCAAGATCGGTAATCTGTGGCCTCGCTTTGCCACAACTTAGACAAGAAACTTGACATGATATAATATTCCATTAATCAAGTCTCCATGTGCTATGCAACAATGAACAACGCTACACGAGAAACTGAGAAACTCCCAACTTACGCCAGGGCGAGCTAATCAGAGAATAGCAGGCAGGAGGTAGCAATCCCAGCTTGATTACTTGCCCTTCGGAGACGACAGGTGCAGTTATCTCGATAGAAGATATAGGTGAAGAACTTGAGACACAGAAGTGGCAAATAGCATGTTCCCCTACTTCTGAGAAATCTGAGCTCAACAGCAACTACTCAGGAAGCCGATTAACGGTTAAGCTGATAGAATTCCTTGGTAAGGTGGTCAAACATGAGTAATAAAATGAGCGCAGCTGTTCGTAGTAAGGAATCGAGATGTAGAATCGGATTCGGTGAGGAAAAGAGAGGGAAGAGACACAAGACAGTGTATCCGATTCCTCTTTATATACTTCGGACAAGCATATGACTCATCGCTACGTCATACACATATACCGACACAGCTCACAGCGCCCCAACTCGGAGCTCACAGCTGGAAGGGGTGAGATAAAATAAGTTTAGTAAGACCAAGAAAAGAGTATCACAAAGATCACAATCACTTACATAAGCTCGCCCTGGTCCAATGCAAGTGGCTGATGAAAAACAACAAGATTGGGATACATCAAAGAGAGTGTGTCTGATGATTGATCTTACTCAACCAACTTCGGTTTGACGTGAAAAGATACCCCACATTCACGGATCTACTCACAAAAACCTCCAATGAGGACCGGAAGCTGGGCCTGTACAACACCAATGAGGACCAAAGACAGTCATGAAGGTTTGATTGCACCCATCCTTGGTCAAAAGGAGTGCTGTGATATACATCTCGAAACAGAGCAGTGAAATAATTTTTTGAGATATGCCTGTAGCTCTGAAAGCTTCCCACCGGCTATCAAAAGCCTGAAATGGTATTGTAAGACATCTTATGGATGCCTCTCTATAATGGGAGACACTTGTCTCATGACTTTGCTCAAAAGCTGGTTCGTCGCATACATGATCATGTCATCATATACAAGGACACTGTGCCATAGGTTAATATGGGGTTCGTGTTTGGACTTGCTTTGATGGTGAACAATCACGCTTGGAGGCTTTTGAAGATGTGAACAGGTCTGCTACTGCGATGCATTGGTGATGGATTGAATGACAATTTACATGATGAATTCTTTTTTTACAGAATATTACAGAGTCACATACGAAACAACATTGCTGATCAAAGAGTGAATAATACACGAGTGAAAGCCGAGCACAGTAGAACGAACATCAAGAATGGGTGTATGTATGTACAAGTGAAGGAAGTGAAAAGAAAGAAAGGTTTGTTGATGCTACAGTTGGTGCTACAGTTGGTATGTATATGAATGAAAGTGTCATTGAGGTAGGTAGGTAAGATACACGAGCAAAACGAACTGTGAAAAGAGAAATGAGAGACGAAAAAAAAGATCACAAGATTCGACTAATGACCCTTGGTACTATCTCCCATAAGGTTAGTGGTGTAATAAATGAGCTCTTCTTTTCTGAAGTTATCAACCACAACTTTGTCTACGCCTTCGTCGTTGAATTGTAATAATTGAGCACTCGGTCCATATTTGGGCCATTGGACTGTCGAACCCTTGGGGTTAGGGTCTTGGGTGTAAACAAATGATAGGTACCGGTTTTGGATGTCTTCACTTCGAGGAGAGCTTCGGGTGCTCAAAGCACTTAGAGTGTTGGCACCGAAGAACGATCCTGTTATCACACAAATGCGGAATGTTAAGGTTTGTATGCATCACAAGTTGGCAAAGGATGTACGTACCTAGGTATGGCGTTTCTTTGAAACCCTGGTCAATGAAACCATAAACTGTTGTGGAGGCCTGGATGGACTGGGTAAAGTATCGGCGGATTCCCTGTGAAAACATGGGGTGAGTAAGAAAGTGGTGGATAGGAAAGATCGAGACTGTGGGATCATACTTGGAAGGCTAGATCTCCAAACATCGCGGCCATTTGCTTAGAAACAGGACTCAAGACGTTTGATAAACCAGTGTTGAAAGGTGATCCTTCAGCCGGGTTGGCTGGGTAAAGGGTAAGAAGATGTGAAATCTGTTCGGGTTGGGCACCAGGGAGGATCCTCTTCAACCCTAAAAAAGGAAGCGAGGCATTGTTAACATAATGATTGGAATCTAGTAGGAATCATCTTGAAGCTCACAGTCAGTGACACCTGATTCATTGTAGATATGAGTGGCTTCAACCAAGGTGTCTACCGTTCCTGAGTCCTCTACAGCTCCGACAATGATAGGAACCTTGGCAACTGTAATAAATCGCACATCAGATCAAATTCAAGGAGAGAAAAACGATTTGTGAACTGACTTTTGCCTGCCTTGGCTAATGTCTCAATAGATCCTGTTAAGAACTTTCCATCCACAACAGTGTGGAATGGGATTGGGTATCGGTTGACTGCATACTGTCCTGGAAAGGTATTGCAGGCAGCGCTAATAAGATTATTCTCAAAGTTAGTGACTTTCACTTTAGGTGTAGTGAATCTTTGGATAATACTCACATAAGGTTCTGGAAGGTGGCTTTACGTAAACAGGCGAGTGATCCTGCTCCAACGGGGCAGCCGGCGGCTTGAACAAACTTATCATAAGTCTTCTGGCCGTCTAGGACGGCTGAATGATGGAAAAACACAAATCAGTTTTACTGATGTCGGGTGGGTGACAATCGAGGAGCCACAGTCTACTCACGTGGACTAGGAAGAGCAACCGCTCCTCCGAGAATTGCAGCCTGGAACAAGTTCTTGTGCTGTCCGTTGAATGCCACAAGGTGATGAGAGATAGCCATAGATCCCACTGGTAAGACATAGAATGGTTTGAGCATGATGAAGCTGATTTACGGTGGGTAGAGTGGTAGGATAACATACGATTAGATCCATAAAGAGTGACTCTCTTTGGGTCACCACCAAAGTTTGCGATGTATTTCTGAGTTGGTAGGAAATCGCGGAATGAAATGATAAGATCAGTTTCGTACAAAAGTAAATAGCATGATGACTTCATTAAGCCTACCTGGACCCATTCCATTGCTAGTCTTTGATCTTTCAATCCAAGATTGGCGGCATCAGCAGCAGCAATTTCTTTCCCGCCCAAAAATCCAAATGCCTAACGGAGAAGCGAGTTTTTAGTTACCCATCTTTCAGTATCGCAATGATGAGCACTTACAAATCGTCTCCAGTTAACTGCAACCCAAATGAATGGTTTTTGAGTCGTCTTAGCGTGGTTCATCAAACCAGCTGGGCTGTTTGTGGTTGAAGATTCCTGGGCTGAAGAAATAGAAAAAAAGAACGTCAACCTACGAGCATGATTTGGAATTCAAGGAGAAGATTAACACTCACGTATCCAGAAGATTACAGGTAGCTTGGCGTCGCTGGGCAAACCTGAAGGCTTGATGATCTAAAGTGTGCCAGAGTGATGTGAGCGAAAAGTTTCAGAGTGTGGATAAATCCCACTTCCATACGTACATCTATTGTCAAACAGTCTTCTTGACCTGTGGTGGTTCTCTCAGCAGGTACCACACCTTTTGGAAGTGATTTTAAGATCTTCTGGACTGTGGACGCATCTGACCCGGCTAGAGGGTCGGGATTAGGACAGCCGGGTGAGGGTTTCTGATACATATCGTTAGTCAATAGTTACGATCATCAGCGTCTCAAGTCCAGCGTAACAAACAAAATGAGAAATTTATAGACTAACAGTAGCATCGAAGTTTGGGTATTTCTTGATTGGAGCGACTGGGGACGCAAAACGTCTTTCGCCAAGAGGAGGTTCGGCCTACAAGGGAATTGAGGAAAAGTCAATGATCCTATAGTCTATAATGACTTGCTCCAGCTGAGGGTTGACTCACGAAAGGAACTGAAGTCCAGCTTTGGACTCCACCTTGATCTTTTCCGGTGAAATCTCCGTAATCTAGAACGACTCGTCTAGAACCTGAGGCCGAGCTTGGAACAACTGAAGCAGCTTGAGATGTTGAGGAATACAACAAGAATTGACAAACAGCAATGAAGACTGGTGATATGAACATCTTGACGAGAAATGAAAGCAGGTGATGAAATTATTTAGTATTGGATATAGTGAAAGAATTGGTCAATTTGTTGGAAGGAAATATTGACCAATGTTAAAATGAAATGAAGGATAATGTATAATTAAATTTCTGATGTAGCTTCACTATTTATACAAATTGTCATCTCTGTTGATTCGCATCAAGCTGAACAGATTAGCTGTGATCCTTGACGAACCCAGTTCTATTTCGCATATGTAGAGGCAGGCCAGAGCTAAGCTTACCACGTACACGGTACCAGGGTGTAGGGTGTTGATAGTCCACAGGGTTCTGAAGATGATGGTTGATACGGTCAGTCATTCTGAGCCGTCAGTCGTTAAGACCTTGCACTCAACACAATCTTTATCGGTCTATGCAAAAGTCAATATTTCCAACTTTTGTCTGCTTTTCCTGTTCCTTGGATTCCCAGTCTTCCATTGCGACACAAAGCTCCCGATAGAGGCTTTAGTCGGACCCTTGACCATGCATATCAGGCAAAGGTGCACTGCGAGTCAATGAGTATCCTGCAAGAATAACCATATGCATTCATTTTTTTCATCATTGGTTTCTTCCTCTGTCTCGTACTCTATCATCTATGTCATGAAGCAGCACATGGCGCCTTGCGGAAGATTGTGATCATCCTAGTGGAACTTTGAACACCCTGCTCGAACCCAAGGACTGCACTTTTGTCTATGTACTGATTTCCAAATCAAGATTCTTTGAGCTCAATTGGCATCGAGGACCCGAGCTTCAAATCTCCTTGTCCACTTGTAAACCCAGGTGCTGTCGTGTGCACAATTCTGGCCACAAGACTTGCGCAAATTATCAGGGAAATTGAACCAAGATTTATAGAAACCGGCTGGCCTTCCAGACTTCGGGTCCTTTTGCTCAACAATGCAGGGTTCTTTTCTATCAAAGCTATATCTCTGTAAGGTTCTCAACAGAGCAACCTTCACTGGACTCTCGGAACTCTCACGGTGGGATCTAACCACTGAAAAGCTATTCTAGAACTCCTGTTTATTACAAGCACGCTAGTCTAGCTCCAGTCGGGGTTCGTCAAGACAAAGAGAAACACAATCAGAATAGATAGAAGTGAAATAGAATGAGATCAATGATGACTCTTACCTAGCTCCAGTCGGGGTTCGTGAGGAAAGAGAACCCAACGTGGAGCCAGGGTTAATAGTGAATATAGTGAAGCAACCTCTGTAAACCCATACTGTAATCCCATCCTTACATCCCTCCCCTCCTAAAAAAAATTATATCCTACTTGATTTATACCTTATATCATAATCCATAATTCTTGATGTCATTAGATATCCATAGAAACAGAAAGAGAAAGAAAAAAAATTGGCATAACTCGCCCCTTAAATGCATAATGTACGAAATTGGAAAGAAAGAAAAAAAGAAAAGAAAAAAAATTGAAACTAAAGCAATTGAATAACTAGATTGATTAATTTGTAGCAATGTATCTTGAGTCGAAGTCGATCCTCCCCGTTCCTCGCTCCCGTCGCACTCGGTACTGAAATTGAAACAATGCAAAAATTGTGCGGTGCTCACGGGCGTGGCCAAGGAGTTGTTTTGAAAAAGGTTGGGGGGAGTAGTCTTTGGCGGTGCATACTAAAAAAGGTGGGAACTTACTTTGACACGCAGGTCAATTGCCTGTCCCTTCTTGATTCTCCACATTCCCTTCTCCTCGGTATTTCTTGAGTTTTGAGATATGGAAAACCGGATGTGAGTTGTCGTCGTCGTTGAGGCGCAATTTGAAGTTTCGACCATCGTTGAAGCACTCAATCACTTGATAGGGTCCATCGTATCGTGGTCGGAGCTTTGAAGTCGGTCTACCTGTTCCACCAACGACTTGTTGTCGATCTTTACTATCAATTAAAACCCAGTCATCTACTGCCAACTTGTCACCTTCACGTCGACGGCTATTGTAATGGACTGCTTGTGAAATTCGGTTTGTCCAAAGACGGTCCCGTGCTTCTGCCCACAGTGCTTGACGCGTCTCAATCCATTTCGTGACGCTAGGACTCATTACCGTTGAGGGTGCTTCCGTCGGGAATAAACGTGGTTTACGGCCGTATACGAACTCAAACGGTGAAATCCCCGTCGCCACATTAACAGCGGAATTGATGGCAAATTCTACTGACGGTAGGGACTCGAGCCATTTGCCGTGTCGAGACGAGACTGACTGCCGCAGCATCTGAACTATTGTTTTGTTAGATTTCTCGCTGCGTCCATCGCTTTGAGGATGATAAGCCGTCGTTAAATGCATGTCGATACGTAATAGCCGGTGCAGCTCTTGCCAAAAGTTCGAAGTCCACAGTTTGTCTCGATCACCTACCATCGTGCGCGGTGCCCCAAAGACTGCTAGCCAAGCGCCAAAGATTCGTTGGGCAGTTTTTTCGGCCGTGTCCGTTTGGCACGCTGGAATGGCACGGACAAAACCCGATAGTCGGCAAGTGACGGACAGAATCATATCATAATTGTTGACCTTTGGGAATGGCCCAATAAAATCCAGTGCAATATGTTCCATTGGGACTTGTGGGACTTCGCCGGTTTGCATGCGTCCTGAGATTAGTGTCGTCCGTGCTTTCGTCCTTTGACATGTGTCGCAGCTTGTCACAAATTTCTTGACGTCGTTGGTGAGAGTAGGCCAGAAGAATTCGTTCCGTAATTGCAGTAAGGTTTTCAGTGCTCCTAAGTGACCAAGAGCTCCGTGGACTTGAGAAATAAGCTGTTGTCTCAGTCCATTTGTGTCCGGAATGACCAAACGGTTGTCTAAAAAGATGAGGCCATCTTTTACCTCAGTTCCTTCACGTAAGGGTAATGTCGAATGAAGTCGTACGCAGAAGTGATCTGTCTTGTAGCCCGCTTTGATGTCGTCTAAGATGCTCTTGCTGAACGTTGGCCTGATTTCGCACGATGCCACGTCTTCCATCCTTGAAAGTCCATCTGCCATTGTATTATCTTCACCTTTCAAGTATTTGAAATCAAGATCGAATTGCGAAAGAGTCTCTAACCATCGCGCTTGCCTTCGGCTTAAGTTGCGTTGAGTCAATAGATGAGTGAGTGAATGGTGGTCAGACATGACATTGACCTTCAAACCCAGTAACAAAAGCCTCCATTTTTGAAGCGCATTGATGACTGCCAAAAGCTCTTGTTCGTGCACGGGATAATTTCTTTCTGCCGGGGTCATAGTTCTACTTTCGTAAGCAATTGGTGAAGCTTTGTCCCATTCTGAACCTTGAAACAATGCTGCGCCTAATCCATGCCCACTAGCGTCCGTAAATAGCCAAACTGGGTCTTCCGATTCGTAGTCTAAGGTCTTCAGCACCGGAAGCGTTGTCATGATACGTTTTATGTTTTCAAAAGCTTGCTCTTCTGCTTCCCCCCATTTGAAGGGGTCATTCTTGCGCTTTGTACTGGTTAAGGGCGATAATGTACCCACATAGTGAGCCAAGCCGTCGACAAACTTCTTCATGAACTGAACTGTGCCTAAGAATCGAAGTAGTTGTTTCTGAGATTTAGGTGTTGTCCACTTTGTCACTTTTTCCACTTTCTGTTCGTCTGGGCAGATACCATTTGCACTTATTTCGTGGCCTAGGAAGTTGATTTTCCGTCGAAACAATTTGCTTTTTGATGGAGAACAATAAAGTTTTGCCTTCTGCAGCCTCCTTAGGATTTCCCTCACATGAGCTTCGTGCTCTTCAACCGAATCTGAGAAAACTACCACATCATCAATGTACACCACACATATTACTCCAATCAAATCTCCTAATGCCTCCTCTACTCTTGCTTGATGCGTCGCCGGTCCATTGGTCACCCCCATTGGCATCACCACCCACTCGTAAAGGCCAAACGGTGTTTTCACAGCTGTCAGCGGAATGTCTTCTTCCCGCATCTTGGTTTGAAAAAAGGAATTGATTTGATCTATAACAGAAAAGATCTTTCCTTTCCCTACTAACCGCACTGCCTCATCAATATTTGGCAGTGGTGAACGGTCTTTCACCGTATACTTGTTCAACGTGCGATAATCGCATACCCAACGTGGCAAAGCTGTCGGGTCTTTCTTCGGAATGATCATTGACGGAGATGCATATTGACTTGTTGATCGTCTGATCCGACCTGCCGCCAAATGCTGGTCCACTAGCTTTCGCCAAGGTCCCCAGTACTTTTGTGGGTAGGCGTACTGCTTTTCGTTTATGACTACGTTAGGATCCGTCAATACGATCTTATGACGTACTTTTGAACATTCATTCTGGCCTTCAGGTGGGAAAAAGTCATCCTCCTCTTCAGAGTCTACCGGAGGTAGTTCATCTGGAAACAGATCACTAAATTCTTTAAGAATTCGCTCCTCTCGGGCGGTCAAGTCTCTAGACTCTTCCACTTGCTTCAAATTCTCCACAACACATGATATCATTTCATTTCTTATTTCTTTAATGCGTTCAACTTTTTTCTCAGGTTCTGTAAGGATGATTTTTGATGGTACATGCTTCACAGTCCTGTCGTGCAAGGATACATCAAGATGATATTTTTCTAAGAAGGGGGTGCCTAGGATTACATCAAATTTTTCTCCTAACGGTGCGAGTTTGAAAAAAGTGGATCCAAAACGCAACGGGGGTTCTACTGATGAGACGTTTGCGAAACAGAATTCTCTGAAATAGAAAGGTTGACCTTCTTTGCTATCAATAGCCAATCTTGCTTCAACCGGTGCAACTAATTTACGGCGTGGGATTTTTGCCTCCTTTGACAGTTGATCCGCCATCAGATTCGTTTCCGCTGCACAGTCAATAAGTGCACGAACATTAACACCGTTGATTTTCAGATTCAAAATGATTGACTTGGTGTGTGAAGAAGGGTTGTTGACACACCTTGTGTCTTCCTTCTCGCTCGCCAAATGAGCGACTAAGACTCTGTCCGCCTCTTCGTATCTTGCCAGATCTTGAGAGAACAAATCGGGAGTTTCGTTTATGCTG
>KZ141326.1:16673-28723 GCA_002157035.1 Melampsora medusae f. sp. deltoidis
ATCTCATTCTACACTCTCTCCAAACTGACCATTCTAGATATATCTCCAAAACACTCTAAAGTGCCATCAAGTCCGCGCTTGTGACAGACAGAATGCTTTTTGCAAAGAGTTGACATGTAATTCCTCCTCTCCTAATCTCAATAAACAAAACGACCCTCTCCACAAACCCGACCATGAACTCGATCTGACATTTCTAAACAAAATCATAAAAATGCCACCGAACTTCTCCTAGCCATATCAATTACCTTCCAACCACCTGTGATCTCATTCCCACATTGTTCTGCTTCTCGTGTCATCACAATCACATATTGTACTTGTTCAATTTGATCTGGATTGCCGACTTCTACCTTTCCGGTTGCTGGATTCGTGAAACAATTGATCTCATGTGTCCTAAATGCGATCACAAACACTGGGAGTTCTCTCTCCTGTAATACTTTCGCTGACATGATCTGTTTCAGAGAAACAAAGGTAACCGACAAGAGATTAGAATCGTCTTTGAAGAGTAGAGGCTGATGAACAACAGCATTAAATCAAAGAAAGATCTAAAGCTCACATCAATGCCCTTCAGGTCGATCACTTGGTTTTCAGGCCGTAGTCCACGTTGTAGATAAGTTTGCATAGGTGCAGTAATCACATTATACGCCTGCCAATTACAGACACACATCGGTCAGCAAAATCTCATCTATGTCGAATGAGATAGATAGCAAAGTTTCGAACCCCTTCACTTGTCCAAAGCTTCAAGACTTTCAAATCAGCATCAACATAAGCATCTACGATTTCCGGAACAATATATTCACGTAAATCTCTCAAAAACCCATCAAATTCGAAATCTTTATCAATCTCTTTAATCAATCTAACCACTTTGGCCGTTTCGGTTTCATCAAACAATCGACCAATCGCTCCTGTTACAGTCCGCATCGAAGCAATCACTGGATTATCGGAATCTTCATATGTGTTTTGGAAATTCGTCCATGCTTTTAGAATCGGTTCGGGGGTGATTGAGGCTAATCGGGATCTTGTGGAACGGCTCTCGCTTTCGGACTCTTGGTTTGCTGTAGCATGGAGTACAAGTGCAGGTGGTGCATCAGGATTTTCGGGGATTTGGGATGGGTTATTGGATCCCTCCGTGGTGGTATTTGTTGAGCTTTCTGTGCTTGCTTCAGTCGAATTTTCGGGGGTGGTAGTGCTACCTTCTGTTTTGGCTAACTCTGCTTCGCTTCCTGGACCACCAGGTACGCCTAGTCCTTTGTTAGCTTTCCCGAGACGCTCTAATCGCTTCTGACGCTTCCTTCGACGTTCAGCTTTTTCGATATAACCTCCATATCTTAATGCACCCTGACTGAAATCTACGGTATCTTCTACAACTTTGTAAACCTCGGTTTGTCGTATAGGCTCACCGATCCTTCGATCAAGCTCAGCAGTCACTTTCTTGGCAGCTTGTACCAATCGACTATCTTCAATTTCTTGGGCAGCTTTGTTGACAGCATCTGAAACGGATCGACCTGTTGTTGAAAGTGATGAGGCCATCGCTGCAAGACGTGGGTTTTCCTTGATCAAGGTTTGTAATCGCAGGGCTGTATAGGCTTCCCTCATTTTTTGAGCCGCTTCGGAATCTTTCAACCCCTGAGCGGTGCCTGTAAGCTCACGTACATTTTCCTAGAAATCAACTTGATCAGAAATCACATTGTACACCACATTGATGAGCTCCACGATGGTAAATGATTGCAAACCTGCATTTCCTGACTCTTTGCATACTCGCTCTTCAATACGTCCATAAACCGGGCCCATGGAGAAGTACCAGGGGCAATATGATCATCCTGATTCTCTTGATGTTGTTTTTGACGCTGCCGACGACGTTCCTCAAATTGTTCACGTTGTTTCTTTTGGTCTTCAGTTTCTTCAGGATTAGTAGCGTAAGTTCTACGAGTGCCAAGGCTTGAGGAAGAGGCGATCGGTGTGGATGATGCTATTTGAAGAGCTTTTGAAGAACTTGACCAACGATGACGAGCTAGTCTTCTAGAGGGTTGATGAAAGGACACAGCTTTGAGAAGGGCTCGAGGAGTGGATGGCATGAGGTTTTGAAAGTTGATGGTATATAATTGTGTGAGTTGAAATGGTGTGAGCTTTGTTGATTGGTCTGCTGAATTCAACTTTTTTTCGGAATGCGATCGACTGTCAACCGGGTATCACCGAATATACGACTTCGGTACCGGGTGAGGTCTTTACTTTTTTTTAACTTCGAACCCTAACCGCCAATTCGAAATTTGTGCAGGCTCAACTGTGGTCAACCTCACAGTCTGACTCTCAGCACAAAGCCAGCACAAAGCAATCTGGCAGCTATTCTATTTAGAACATCACTCCTCACTCCTCAGACGTCATCATGATCCTTGATCAGTACTCAGCAGCAGACCAGGATGAGAGCTTTCCCGGAGGCCTGCCTTGGGATGTCGCGCCTGCGACACTACATTCAAATAACTCTAGACTTCTGATTACTTCTTCATGCAAACCAAAGATCCTCGAAGCATATATCTTGTCAGTTAAGGTGTACATTTGTTGATCCGTGAAAATCAAGGACTCTTGTACGACCTGATTAATAGCCAAAATAAGCCAGCCATATCTTATCTTGCCCAAAGTATCAGTGGTAGAGGGTCAAGGATTATGAACAATATTTTCAAGATCTGGAAGTCAAGTATTCTTATGTAGAATGGTTTTTGGTATGTTTTCTGACTACCTTACCGTTTGAACCCTTGCTACCTGAAGATCACAAAGAAGTGTGACCGACAAAGCTCTTTTGGAATAATACTTGAATGATCAATCAATACCAACCATCTTCAAGCCAAGATTAGAAGAGATTCAATTTCAAATTTCTTTCTAAAATGTAATGAATGTCATCCCAGTCTTACCCTGACCCACCTGAGATGTCATATCAACTCAGTCTTACAATTGGTCAGAACACTGTAAATGGAGCTGAACGTAGTTTCATGCCAGGATGGACTGGGCATAAGCAGTCAATCATGGAGATACACGACCCTCTAAAGATCTCGGTGACTCGATGATGATAGATCTCTTTGGCTTGTTTCTTTTATGAAAGCCTTCATGAAAATTTATCTTGTGGATCAAGACAGTGTATTCTCAACATGTATGCATATCAATTTGTATTGAGAAGAACGCATTACATCATGCACTTCTTTCGGAAAAAGTTCAAGTTCTACTGACAAGTCTTCTCTTTTCAACTTATAATCAAACTTCTAAATCCGTTCTCGAACCCATCCCTCCAATCCACCAGCCAAAAATCTATAATAAAACAAATCAGTAACTTTTCCAAATAATTGACCCAACTTTAACAAATCAAAAGCAAACTCACATCTCTTGCACAGATTTACCTACAGCAGCCTTAGTCCAATAAACCTTCTGTTGTCCATCTTTCCTAACCACAACCTTACCCGTCCCGGATTCCAAAACGAGTTCGTAACCAGTGAGGATGGAATCCGATGAAGTTTTCTTCAAATCTTCAATCAATTCAGGACATTCTAAACAAATCAATCCATTGTTGATCGAATTCCGTTTAAAGATATCACCAAAACTACCAGCGATCACGACAGGAATTCCTGCATGTTTCAAGGCTGTTGCAGCTTGTTCTCTAGATGAACCGGTTCCAAAGTTGTAACATGAGGCTAAGATCACTCCTTTTCCTGTTTGGCTACTTTGTTGTGCTCTTTGCGTCGTATTTGTGGGTGCTGGGGTTGTAGTCGGTGTGATGGGAAATAGTTCGGAGACGGTGCTTGCGAAGGTAGGATTATAGTTTTCCATCACGACTTCTGCTTGCTGAGATGGAGTTATGTCTAAAAGATTAAAACATGTCAGATTACGCTTACAGGATATCTGAGAAGGACATCGAGCTTTGAATGAAACAAACCATCTTGATATGTGTATTTTCCTGGGTAGATACCATCAGTGTTGATATTATCATGAGGTGCAAATAACAACGGTCCAGAAAACGTCGGGGGAAACGATGGCAATAATTGATCACCGGCACTCGAAGATTTCGTATCAGTAGCTGAATCCACAGTCTTAGTAGGCTTCTGATGTTGGACAGTGGTGATACCTGGTGCTCGAGAAGTGACGGTATTCTGTCCTTTTGAGCTATTGAGAGCTTCTGGTCCACAGATCTTCCCAGCAATCGCACTGGCTGNGCTACAGCTGGACTAGAAAGGTAGGCCAAAGCATTGGGGCTACCCATACGACCCTTGTAATTTCGGTTGGTTGCACTGATGCCTACTTCTCCATCTTGTAATAACCCCACTCCTAAACCGATACATGGACCACAACCCGCAGGTAAGATTTTCGCACCTGCTTCGACTAGAGTAGCCCAATCACCTGTAGACTCCGCTTCGGCTTGTACCACAGAAGAAGCAGCTGCTACGTAAAACTCGACGCCTGGTGCTACCTTCTTTCCCTTCATAACTTCAGCAGCAGCTTTAAGATCAGAAGCTCTTGCATTCGTACAAGACAAGAGGTAAGCTTTGTTGATTTTGATATCTTGAGATTCTAAAGTTGGTAATGGAGTTGAAACTTTAACCGAGTTGGGTCCGGAGACGTGTGGAACGAGAGTATTGAGATCAAGAGTGAGGGTCTTTGAATAATAAGCATCTGAATCGGCTTTCAACTCATTCGCAAGTTCTCGTAATTTGTTCACTCTTGTTTCATTTAATCTTGGATGTACAGTACCAGGTGGAGGGATCGAGTTACTCTTGATAAAGGTTGATAATTCTCGTTTATTTAATAAAGCTTGGTAATAATCAATCAATTTGTTATCGATCGGAAACACGCCTGCCAAAGCACCCCACTCGGTTGTCATGTTTGAGATTGCTAGTCGTTCATCAATGGCTAAAGACTCGACACCTTCTCCCACAAATTCAATTGCTGAATTTAAAACGTCGTCTTTGTTGAAGTATCCACATAGAGCTACTATCACATCTTTTCCTACGATACCCTTGGGTAACTTGCCTTTAAATTCGACTTTGATGATTTCAGGTACTTGCCACCATGTCCTTTCAGTAGCCCAAATCGCCCTGTGATGTCCAAAAAACAGTTATTACAGAGAAGCAAGAACATAGCAGAAAACGGAAGGATTCTTTGAAGAGTTTTCTGACCTACGCTGCATCAGTTCTGACAATTGGGGTGCCTACACATCCTACCCCGCCATACATATTACTATGAGAGTCAGAAGCTAAAGAATATGTCAGTATCCAGTCAGGGAGTGCACCAAGCGTTTTGGGATTGAGAGATGGGCTTACCGACCATAAGCCCACCGGGGAAAGCGTATCCTTCCTCAATCATGATTTGATGCTAACACGGGTCACAACAATACGAAAAAGCAGATCAGTATAAAAATCATTGTCAACTAAATTGAGGAATGGGATTATTTACCCCAATACCACGTCCAGGAGGATAAAAATCGATGTCATGAAGATGAGCAAATTGTTCAATATTTGAATATTTTTTGAGATTGGTAGGTGATTTGTTTTGAACATCATGGTCGATTGTGAAGACTAGTTGACGTGGGTTTGATGGTTTAGATGCACCAATCGATTTGAATTTCGAAATGACTGGAGCTGTGTTATCATGCTATGATAAAGATTTCAAGGATTTCAGTTTGAGTAGAACATGAAAATGATATAAAGACGAATGTTTTTTTGAATTTACGGACTGTCATCACATCTATACCAAAAACATATCAAATAAATAATGCAAAGTCAAGTCAGCACTTTTGGTCAGACAACTTGATTGTTTCATTACCTCAAGTAATGAGACCGCATTACTCACGTTCAGGCTTAAGCATCACATAATCACCAGCTCTGATTTTTTTGTTACCCGGCACATCTACCGCATATCGTTGGACGACCTTTTCGATGAAAGTTTGAGCATCTTGAGTATTAGTCGAGATGGCTCTGTAGTTTTTGAATGAGTGAAGGTTCGAATAAACCCGTCTTGAGGTAAGAAATCTGGATATCATCCTTCGGTTTGTGAAGAATTGGTTTTGGCTTGAACGAAACCAAAAAAAAAGAGTGGTCGGGTTTCGGGAGAACTGAGAAACCGAGTGCGGAGCTTAAATGTCTCGGTATTATCATCCGTATGCTTATAGTGACAATCACATCCGCAAAAATGTTGCCTCGGAAACAGACAAAGACGGTAGACCCCAGGTTTATTCAAAAATACCATCCTGATCAATGGTTTTATTCTAAAAAATATCCCTGAATTGGAATCTTCTCAACTGTGAGACTCCAACTCAAAAATCTGTATGACCTCTTTGAACGGCAGTCACTTGGAACCTCAGAATATAGTAGTCAATGCATCTTTGAAAGCAGGCAGTGAAAGAGCGCTGGTGTTATGAGAATTGGGTGTAAGCTGTCCAATTTTCAATCAAGATTCAAATGGTTGTTAAGCAAAGCTAAAGTCCTTCCATTCAAGCTACGCATAGAATAGATGCGTATGATTTATTGTTGATGACAAAAGCTACTCATTTTCCAAAGGTTGTGGGTAAATTTTGACAATCACTTCTTGCAAATTCACTCTGATGGTCATATTATGAGTTTTGTGCAAAAAAAAAAACTGTGTGGTCAGTAAAAGCTAGCTTAGGAATGTGATGCTGGGATGAATAATCATTTCAGGACGCTATGGGACAGACGAGTGTAGATTTACAGCAAGTCAATTCTAGTATCTTTGTGCTAGTGAAAATTTATGTTTTAATTGAATAATTGTTTAGTGTGCAGAGGTGTTATAAAATGGTGATAAATAGTAGAAAAAAAACATGCTAGAGTAAAAAACGACAAAAGAAAAAGCTAGGATCATGAGAATCCAGAAATCCGAAATGTAATGAGACCTTTAATAAACTTCGGAGGTGAAGCAATCTCTCACACACCCATACGAGGACATCTCTCAGGCTGTTTCACATCAAATCATCCCTCTTCCATCGACATTGATATAAACCACGGTCCAGAGATAATCCTTGTGGGTTGATGAGTCATCCAGCCTCGGTATCATCTGCGTTGCTTCCTGCAGGGATGCGGCATAATTCTCGGTTGGGCGCTGGCTCTTCTAATGTTGATAGAACTTGAGGCTGCATCACAACCACACCTGCAAACCCGTCTGCCAGGTGCCACCCCAAGTGGCAATGAAGCATAAAAACTCCGGGCTAACAGTTAAAATCAGAGAATTTGGGTCAGAAATTTTGAAGTCAACACCAGTGTAAAGTAGCTGATTTGTGAAGAGGCTCACGTTATCTGCCAGGATCCGAACTGGGGAAAAGGATGATAAGTTTCTTGGAAAGACAATGCATGATCAAAAGCTCTACTCACTGACGATGTGCGAACCCGCAGGTATCACATAAGTGTCTCTCCTTTGAGGGTTGGACAATGATTCAGTGGGTTGTATCGTCGAGTCTTCAGTCAATCGACCAGCCCCCTTACCAACAAGAAAAGAGTCTACACCATGAAGATGGTATGGATGATCTAATCCCCTATCTAGATTGTTTATGACAATGTCATACCAGCCGGGCTTCTCGAGGGTGACAAAACCTACCTCAGTTGCATTCAACGCTCCAATTCCACCTTTCATCATCCGAGCCAGTAAGGGCTTGAAGATGTGGGCTATAACCATCCAAAAGATAAGAAAAGCAGGTTAGATACGAGAAGCATACTGGAGTATCTCGCTGAGTGAATACCCGAGAGAAATATTGAAGTGAACTCGCGTTTCCAGGGGACCCCATTGACAAAGAACCTCCCAACGCGCAACATATGGTTTTGTTTTTTTGGATCTGGGTAGACGAGCGCACCAAAACCTGATTCTATGATGCGCTGTATTTAAGTGAGTTTGGGCAAGACAATCGTCAATATTCGCTGAGCCATTCACCGCAGCCGAGAATTCTACTAACCGTTCCAAGCGTCGTATTCGGTACCCTCTTTGGTAGCAGAGGTGTAAGATCACGCTCGACATCTACGCACGGCCCTCCGACTGGCTCNGGTTTCTTGGTCTGGTGTATTGAGAGTATTCTGACTTGAGCAGCCACATCTACCTTTTTCCGCTTTGGTCACTACTTTCACCACCGCGATTACACTACGAGCGCGACCTTCAATCCCGGGGGCAACTGAGATAGTCCTTGCGTCAGACATGCTTCATTCCTCCCCTTGACTTCTCTTGGTGAAAAGATAAAAGGAAAGATACGTACGCCATGCGACTACGAGTTTAGGCAAGGGATGTCAACTTTACGAGAATATGAAGAAGCTTCAGATATGTAGACTTACAACAGTCGGTGTCCATTACCGATCTCAACAAGAAAGAAGAGCCAACCACATCATTCCTAGTATCTAAGATCACGCTGTACCTGTGGTAGCAACAAGGATTCAGACTTGCGTAGGTTGTTGAGGATGAATGGCATAATCACCTTTGTCCACCATGGAAAGGTAATCTATGTACCTGAGAGGGACCCTTTACACCGGTAGCGTCGGCCTCGATGATTGTTAGAGGATGTCCATCAGCTGAGAATCGAAACATAGCATGCGATGCGCCTTCAATCAAACGTAACCTCGTTTTCTCGTTGGGAGCCACCCTCAATTCCAATTTTATATTGTTCTGCTTGCAAACAGAACCTTCTTCTGCGTATGCGCAATTAAAATAACCTATTCCATTGACCAAAGCTAGTGATTTTGAAAAGTAACATCAGCAACCATGAGATCATCCAGATCAATGTTGAAAGAGGACCTTACCCGAATTGGGGGATGGTGCTGCCCAACTCCCCTTATATCTCTCAGGAGACATTAAGGCATTCGCTACTCCCGTACTCATTCTTATCATTTAAGAAGGGGCAAATTCAATGAAGATCTTCGAGCGGGATACAAGAGAAAATCACTGAACTCATGGAACCAATCTCTGAAACAAGGTACCATGATTAAGTCAGTGAAAAATCATATCTTTCAGCTCGAAAAATTCGGCTTACGTGTAAAACAAGACTATATCATTATCATAGTCTCTACCCCTTTTCAAAGGATCGTTTACAGAATGGACTATCAGTGGACCCATCAGTCCATCAGCAGCAAGATTTTGAGAGTGTGCCTATGAATACATGAAATGAGATCGATTCAGACATTGCACATTCATTTCAGACATCTTTTCATACAATGGCGTGACTTACGTGATACCCTTATTGCATGAATAGGACAACCCGGGGAAATGGGCCAGTACATTTTTTGAGATCAGTCTCGATGTGTCGAAGAAGAATGGGCGGGACCCCACAAACATTGTGGTCAACGTACAGAAGGTGCCAAATTGACCATCTATCTTGAAAGAATACGTGAAAGAAGCACCAGGTTGAATGGGACATTGTGTCACGCCTGAAAATGGACAGACAGGTTAGTCATGGCGTCATGGACATCAAGGCAGGTTTTGGACAAGTGAAGAATTATCTTCACCTGAAACTCCGTCCATCTGATCAATTCAAAAATTAGCCACGCAGTCAGTGAATCGGTTCTGTTTAAGCTCAGATTCGGAGTCACGGCTCACCCAAGGTGTTCCCTTCTGCCATATTCCATGCCAATGGATCGACACAGGCTGCGTTATGTGGTTGTTCACGAGGATATTGAGTGTGTCACCCTATAGTACGGCACAAGACGGTTGGCTTTTTCCCTGTATGAGTTCGGCATTTTTGTGACTTACTTCGTTCGCTTCGATGAGCGGACCTGGAAATTGTCTGTTGATCACCAATACGCGTCTAATATACATTTAAAAAGATCTTTCAGCCCTTACCCAATGACATTATTTCGTACACCAGCGTGATCGTGACTTACCTTTGGAAGCCATCCATTGCTGCTGTCTCTTCAGTTATTTCGAAAACATAGTTACGAGTTTGAGGCGTGGAGCTAATCACGAAGTCCGGACTCAGATTTAGCTCTTGTGAGTTCACTTTGACTTGGCCATCCGGCCTCCGTGTATGTTTCTTGCGAGTTGCGCCCGGCTGGATAAAGTCAGCTGCTGTGCATAGATGTCCAAGCGTCATCACCGCGAGGAATGTAAAGATAATGTTCATCTTGGGAATTGTGATAGTTTATGAAGGTGACATGGATCGACGAAAACAAGGCTTTCAAACTCCGGTTTATGATCGAAAGAATGGGAGAAACGGACAAGGTTGGTGAGATGACCTGAGATAACTCAGGTTGAAGGTGCAGCTGAATGCAAAACAAATGAAGATAACACGCAAATGCAGTACTTGAGGACGATTGAAAGAACATGCCCAGATTTTGTCTCTCTCTCTGGGTAGACGAATGCGGCCATTGCACTGATCGAGAGCCACTCTTCCCGCGCTATTTATGTCCACAGATCTCCATAAATTCTCAAATGGCCGCTCTGTGATATATACAGCTCAACCAATTCGACATGCGTCATTACAGTCATCACTCGAAAATCAAGATACAACATGTACTTCAAGCGATGCAGATGAGAAAAGCGCTGCAAATGGGATATCAGACAAAAGCGGCCAAAAAGTCAGTGTAGCAGTGGCACATACATATCCGTTCTCATCAAAGTTTTACACAAACTTTGAGCTCTTTTTGCTGCACCAGGTCTTCCATGAGCCTCTGAAGAGCGAGCGTCGTTACTCACCTTCATTATGTTTCGAGTGTCACACGAGCTCACCCGGTCCCCATTCGCCCCTCATGAGCACACCACAATGTCATTTTCCAACCAATATGTATGAGCCATGGGCGTTCGCGCAGGATAGGACGACCAATCCACGAGCAGCTGCAGAGTGAGCGGGCCGCGAAGGTGTCGTGTCCTCAGTGCGACGGCTAATGACAAACACATGTGGTTTCTCGTGAAAATTTATACATATGAAAGACCTTTTATCGCTTCATCTGGACCCACCAACTCCATCTGGCGCCGCCAGATGCCTTCTCGATGCAGGGGCCACTTTTCCAAAACTAGTCATTGATTCCAAAATAAGTTTTTCCCTCGGACAAAACCCACATTGTTCTTTGCCTAATGGCGACTGCCCAAAACCACCTCAGGTGAGTATTTGTCATTTCGTATTGATTCTCCATCTCTGCCAATCCAATTCGAGCTGACAGTCTTTGATCCTTGTCATTCAAGTTCGCAATCTGTCTGGCCAAAGGTGTTGTGGCCTACGTTGGTGCAGACAACCAGATATATCCACCTGACAGTGCTTCACCAACCCCATCTTACTAATTCGATGACGATGGAGCGGAGTCGTTGAGCGCACTTTGCATCAATTGATGTAAAGACTGAGGAGACGGAAGGTGATCCGATGAGGGAACTCCGAAAAGCTTCAAACACACTTCTCAGGTGTCCTATACTTGGTCGACTAGGTGGGCCAGCCGCCAAGGTGACTAAGCTTAACTAAGTCCCGCCACTTAAGTGGGGACCGACACGGTGTCACGCTACTGCTCGATCGACCGACCGACCAACCAGCAATGACTCACGTCGTGAGAGTGGTCAGTGCAGCCATGACCGCAATCACCTCCAACTTTTCCACCAGCGCGGTGAGGTGCCTATTCCAGCGTCAAGACTCCAACTATTCCTGCTGTCAATCTTGTTGCCAGCGAAACGTCATTATCTTCCCCAGTGGTGCCGATCGGTCCGGATGCAACAAAAAGCTCAATTCACTTCACCTGTTCAGCTGATGGGGGCTTGAAAGCAGAGGCAGACCGTGTCCACGAGCACGTACGATCGATACTCAATAACGGGCTTTCCAAGCTGGAGATACTGCCGTGATTGCTTGCTGAGGCCACAAGTACACAGACCGGTACCTTTTCTGCTCTCCAACACCACACGAGCCTCCACCGCGAATCTTAGCCCAATTGATTGCGTCATGGGATATGCGAGATTTAGTTTCCTGTATTCTGGTACGATGTCCGATCAGAACAAGCATGCTTCAATCTGTGAAGAGTGCGTGTCAGTGGGTCTTTCTTGACCCCAATTTGCAAGCCATCTTTGATGTGCCTCACTTTGTGAAAGGGTCAAGGATATACAACTCAATCTGC
>KZ141364.1:0-12480 GCA_002157035.1 Melampsora medusae f. sp. deltoidis
CTGAGGAAGGGGAAGAACAGCTTGCGGTGAATTGGTTGGAATGGTTGTAAGTGAAACTGATGGTGATATAGAGATGACGAGATTGGGAATAGGCATTGGTAAAGGTGGTGGGGCGCCTGATGGTAAAGGTGGACATCCTATAGTTGGAAGAGGAGGTGGAGCTGAAGGTGGTAAAGGAGGAGGTGGAAGAACGGGCAAGGGAGGTTCGGGAGATTCAGTTTGATCAACAGTTTCGATGAGAGATGTTTCGGTAATGGATGTTGTCGAATCCAACTTTCGTATCTTGAGATTGGTTTGTCGAAGCGGCACTTCGGCTATTNNGGCTCGATAGATGAGTATGGAAACGCGGACTAGCTTACGTGAGCCTCTCTCAGAAGTCATTTCGCCGCGATCTGAAGCGCTGAGGACAGATTCTGATCCATTTCGTTTGCGTTTCTTCTTAGAGGCAGTTGATCTGAATGGGATGGAAGATGACAAGACAAGAGCACAAAAATCAGATGAAGTATAGCTGAAGAGCAAGGCTGAATTTTGACAAACTTCTTTCGTTTTGACACTAGCTTAAGTGTATCGGGAGAAGAACCGGGTTCAGAGGCTAAAAGTGAGGGAGTATGGACTAAAGAAGAAATAGTAAGTTAGCGAGGAAGATGATATGAAAGACAATGATCGAATGTAGTACATTGAGCATCACCAACGCTATCTTCGCGTTTAACTCGGATTATTTGAGCTACAAGTCGAATTGAGGAATTGACGTCAATATGGAACGTCAGTGAAATGATCGAGATTGATGTTTATTTCATTGGAATCTGGAGTCTTACGAGAGATGAATGCTGGAGCTGACTGATGATCGGTGGATTGATTTGAGTGTTTTGAATTTGACTGAGGATGAGATTGATGAGTTGAAGAGGTTGAGGATATTGAAGAAGGCTGCAAGACGTCTTCTGTTTTCAATTTTTGTGTAGATTGTTGTTCTATGAGGTTAAGTTTTCTAGTATTGACAGCCTCTTGTCTTTGTTGAAGTAACTCTAGAAGTGATCTGAGTTGATGGAGTTGTGGAATCTCGTTAAGGTTGAATGAAGTGAGATGTGATGATAGGCTCGTTGTTGTTGTTGACCATGGTGTGTTGGTTGTTGCTGATGTTGTTGATAGTGGTACTTGTTGATTTTGATTTGATGAAGTAGCTGTTGAGGTTGAGTAGTTAGACATTGTCTTCTTAAATGATCCTCGTTAATGTTTTCTTCAATGGTTAATATGAAGCTTCTAACCAAGTTTGTGAGTAGTTTCAATGATTAGATATGTTCTTCATGTTTCAGCTTGTGACCTTGATAATTCGTTTTCATCTCAGCTGAATGCTGAGCTTGATCCTGATGCTGTTGTTGATGGTGTCAGTGATGATGGTGATGGTGATGGTGATGGTGATGGTGATGGTGATGGTGATGATGGTAAAGAGCTCAATTCCAATTTCCTGCTGTTGACTGCTGTTCGGGACCGAATACCTTTTCACTGTCAGTCGGACCGGGTATTGAATATCATGGATCTGCAATCCAGTCACATCAGACCAAACTTCAGCCTTCCAAAAAACAGAGATAACGAATATCGATATTGCTCATATTTGAAACTATGTGATATGCCTCTTTCGTGAATGAAAAACACTCCCTCAACTCGAGATTAGCTTCTTTCCACGCAAATTACTCAAAAAATCAATTAAACATGGTTTCCAAAATTTGTCTCTCGGATGAAGTTCATCACAGATGCTTTGAACGCCTTGTGACCGCTTTACACGCCAGGGTTGAATGTATTGAATTCAAATTTCTGATTCAAACCTCTCACAATTATTGCTCATGAAAGGAGTTTTTTTATTCAAGTTCTCTGGGCTTAACCTTAGCTCTGAACAATGTTGTAAATTATCTTTGAGCTGAAATCCAATACCAAAATACAGTGTCATTTGTGTACTAGGGCGTATGTGCCACCTGGGTCATACGCTTCACCCAAGTTTTCTGGGGAAAACGAGTGAAAGAGATATAAAGAATGTGGTGTGCGAGACAATGTTCCGAAAAGGATGGTAATGAACGAATGTGTCTGATTGGATCTTGCCAGGTGAATATGGGAAAACTGTGTGTTAAAAAAGAAGGAAAGATGACTAGTCTTGGATTTTGATGGTATTGGAAAGCCAGGTCTCATAATGTTGAGCATTATTTGGGTCACCAGCCGTGCGTAAAGCCCTTGTCAACACACAGACAAATGTCGAAGCCGTCAAGAGGTTAGGTTCTTAAAAATCTTTTGGTATGTTCCGGATTACTCACCTTATTAATACTTTATAGTTTCCTTTGGAAATCATTGTGTGCGGAAGATGGGAACCGACATACATTGTACCATTCCAATCCCTTGCCCTTGTTTTCGCGGCTCTACTCACGCCGTACGAGATTGATGCAAGATCAGCCAAATTCTATGAGGTATTCGAGTAAAGAAGATATTCAAAACTCACCTTGTGCGCCAAAATCTTGCACTGTGGCTGTGTCCAATCTCACCGAGTAGAGTGAGTCCGTCACAGGTTTTCATGGGAAAAGTACCTTTAAGCACGATGCAGTTTGCCTTGCTTGTCGTGTTCACCACCAAATCACCTGCTGGGCTCTGATTATCTTGAGCAATCGCGTCTCGTTTTTTTGTCTTTTGTGCAGGGCTTGATTCAGATGAAGAGGTGTGATAATCGAGAGAAACAGCGTAGAATCGTAATAGAGTAGAAGCGACTGGGAAGCACTGAAGTGTAAGTCTTCCGGAGGTGATGGTTCGGATGTGACACGATAAAAGAAAACTACGTCACAATTCAATCGGTAGTCGATATATATTTTCTTATGCAATGTTCGGTTCCATAGTAGACTACCATCTTGATCTGTGTTGGCGAGTGTATCCTTGTGGTTTGCTAAGTTCACGTACGGCAAGTTATATGTACCGTTATCATCTGTGGTGGGCCCTCGATCGAGAACTGTGTTTCAGACAATAATTCAGAATGTTTTCTCCTGAATGTTGGCTATCTCAAAGGACGGATTACTAATTTGGTCTCTCAATGAACCCACGATTCCATAGTAAGGGATAGTATGTTCTTCGCATAGTGTGGTCGTTGACTGCGATTTACTCCAAAATTAGAATTGTACTGAGAAATTTACGAAAAGCGATGACAAACGAGTCTGATGAAGCCGGAATAAACCGCAAGCAACTTTGGGTCTAAACGAGGAGGTTCAAAAACAACAGTAACAGTCCTTGATTCGTGAGGCCCAATCGAAATTGTCTGGCTAGAGAAGGTAACCATTGCGGCGTGTTTGTCTCGATTAGGCGTTTGGTCGGGACGGGAATAAGATGAGTTTTTAGAGAAGGTGTAAATAGTGGCAGCCGGGATATGAGATAGGCTATATTCAAGCTGCGCCGAGCCCTCATTGATCACATCAAATGTGTGAGTAGCCTTGAAGTTACTGGTATCATTTAATGAGAGCGATGAAGTGGAAACAGAAGTATTTGCAAAGGCTGCGCAGTAAGCATTAACTAAACCACCTCCCTGTTGGACAACAGCTAAATGTGCATTGAAACATCAAGATCTCAAGCACTAGTTGTCAGTTCACCAAGTGCGAGGAGAACTTACTATGCAAAGTGCTAGCATCCAAGGAATCGCGCACAGGTTTTGCTGTAGATGCTAGCCTAGCACGCATAGACAACCCATGCACGCCTTTTCCTCTAGCGCTCATAACTAGAGCAGCGATTCCTGCCACCTGCAACCAATTTCAAAATGGTAAGATCTCAGTACGATGTCTGATAGTCTTATGGACTAACCAGAGGTGTTGACATGGATGTACCACTCATATATTCCTACGAACCGTGCGATCAGTTCCCAAATAAAATGATCAGTTGGTCGAATGCTCACATAAGATCCTCTGACAGTCGGAAAAGTGGCTGATTCAGATTATATCGTCAGCAAAGGGTTACATTATTATTGTAAGGAAAAGATAGCGACTGACATAAGACATCGCCACCGATTCCCGCTAAGGTAGGCTGCGCATTCACAAGATCATAGCTGGGCCCACTGGTGAAGATATTTAACATCAGAGATAGTTATCCTGTATATAATTTATTTGAAGACCTACTGACAATTGCGACCATTCATTGATAAGACCTGGACCTGTACTGTTACCTGGAATAGCCCCAAACAAGATAGAAGTTGGAGGAAATTGTACTTTGAATCCTTTAGCATCTTTTTTATATTGTCCAAAGATATATTCTCCATCGGCCTGGCTCAGTGCTGCCATACGGACATCTTTGGGGTCGGGTCCAAGGTAATTCATTTGATTTGAGTTCTGCACGGGTGAAAAAATGTTGATTAACAATGACTGATAACACCATTATTGAATGAAGCATTAAAATTCTGAAGCAGCTGACCATGTAAATTAATATCTTGTTTGCTCCCTTTTTCTGGGCATTTTCTACTTTTTCTGTATAATAGCATGTGCTGAAGATCAAAGGAGCAGAGGAAGAAGTTTTCTGGGTTCAGTTGAGATTTCCGTCAAATCGGCAAAGTAGGAACAAACCCTCGTCTGATGAGTACAACAAAGTCTGTCAGATTTGGGGTTGGAGAAGGTAGTGGATCACATGCGTCGTCTGTGACGTTGGTCGAATTTGCAGTGGCATAGATTGGATAATTCCCTGCAAACTCGACAAACGAATGCGGTGCAAAATAGTTAATCTGGCGGTTTGAAGAGGTCTTCAAGTATTCTGTAGCGGCCCCAGATGACTCAGCTGTCGCAACCGAGATTGTACCTCTGGCCGACGCAGGTCCTTGGGCAAAAAAGAGGCCCTCCTGTGGCACAGAAACTGACAGTGAACAGATGAAAATTTTTCGCGGATAGAATTGATGTACATTACCCATATTCCCTGCCGAGAAAATGATAGTAGCGCCCTTCTTCTCAACAAGGGTGTTGATAGTATCCAGCACCGGAGTTCCTTCAGACCATCCTTCTACGTAGCCAAAAGATGCGGAAATCACGTCCGCTGATACGGACGCAGAAGTGTTCACATGGGTCCAAGAAATTGTTGGATATTACCCGAGGTCAAAGGACATACCCCCATCTTTGTGTGCTTGTAAGAGCGCCGCTACAATGATGTCTTCGGGACTTGTGGTCTTTTGACCGCATGAGAAGACTGATCATACCAACGATGTCAGCAAGTAGATCCCTCGTGATACATGGAACACTGAAACTCAAAGTGTACCTCCTAAACGTTGTTTACCCCAGCAATTTTCATCCAAAATTGTGTAAGGTATGTACAGAGATCACGACTGCATGGTGATAAATACTGACGATAGGCTCCCAGTGTAGCGTTAGGTGCCACTCCGTTGAACCCTGCACCAACATCATTCGCTCCAATGATACCGGCAACGTGTGTTGCATGATCCTAAGTATTAGCAACATAATTCAGCATCATTTAAAAATGAAAATCGAGTACAGTAACTGACCTCACAAGTACTGCACGGATTTGTGTCAGGTTGCGGCTGATTAGTCCCGGTGAAACTATCTCCTACAAAGTCATATCCAAATTCGATTTTGAAGCCCGGTCCAAACCCACCTCCCAGGGCGGGATGGGCACAATCTACCCCAGTATCCAGAAACTGTGCAGGACGTAAAGCATCTCAGTGATAGTTTTGGGGAGTTGTTTGAGAAATCATTGATGAAACAGCTGTAGAATATGACACTCACAGCAATTTTGATTCCCTGCCCATACATTCCCAACTGGTGTAATTGTGTTACGTTCGTCTGTAGGTGAGGTGGATAATCTGGGAGAGCCCCTGGTAAGAATGGTCTGGCGGCTTCTCGCTTTACCAGAACAGGCGGTTCGACCTTCGTTACAGGGCTAATGTGCTGTTTCAAGATAGATGAAAACAATCAGGAAAAGTGTGTATGCATGAATCTGGAAGGAAAGGTTCGACTTACTCGGATATGCGAGGATGCCTCGAGCCGTTGCAGGTCTTCTGGCTTGTGAAGTTCGATCGAGACTCCGAAATAAACATCCGGTACAAAAGTCAGGTCCTGGAGAACTGTGTAAGCGATATCCTCTTCTTTCAGATGATTTTCGAACGCCTGGAGTGATGGCTGGACGACAATATCAAGAGTTTCGAAGTCAGACTATGATTTACTCTGGTGTGCAAGAGTTTGACGCGTTGAACAATGCCTGTGTACTCAACTGATTGATCAGGGTTTACAGACAGGATGAACCGAGAGCTGGGCTCAATGGCTGACTCTTCAACCGCAGCTGACCTATAGAGCGAGATGATCTGCGATAGCAAAGACAAAATATACAAACGGGTCGCCCTCATGATCCTGATGAGCTTTAATGTGGAAAGGATAGTGAGGTATCGAGTTCATATATTCCGTGAGTGTTGCGAGCGTCAAAGCAGTTATGTGGACAAGGTTCGGCCCACGCGACGGTGACCGACAAAAGGTTTCTGGCAGGGAGAGGCGCTTAGGGGCGCCAAGCCATAGACGAATTGTCGCCACCGTTCTATTTGAATTCGCGATGTTGAGAGGTGAGTAAGGCCCATCCACCCGCACGATAACCACCCGGCCATCAGACAGACGACTTCCGATGGAGCGTTTCGTTTTTGCAACACATCGAGGTGAAAAGTAACTTTTGGAAAGAACCAATTGAAGTCGAGGTTGGCTGGTACCTACTAATTATCGATTATTTTGGCCTTTTTATCAAACAAGTCTTTTGTGTTCACATGTTACGTTGAAAGGTTCTAAGTTTTGATCGAACAAATCCAATCATACATCGACTGTTTTCGGATTCACCCAAAAAGGGTTGAGCTGATCGTTCATTTTATGTCAAAAAACAAACTCAAATATATTTTTCTATGCAAACTTCAACCGCAAAAAGAAGCGATGAATCCTAGATCAGGAGGACGGATTTTTCGACCTGAGATTTCTACCACTTCACTGCAAGGGTAAGGATGCTCTTGCTTTCTGACAAACGGATTCCCATACCTCGAGTAAAGACCAATGTGGTGCTGGATTCAAATATCTCCCAATTCTCACCTGGAAATTGGGAGCTCTTTTCACCAAAGATGACCAAATCTCACCCACCTTCATGGAGCCTTGAAGAGGATCTCCGGAGTCCGGGGTCGAGTGGTCTGGACTGCTTTCAAGCATTCATTGGTCTGTACTTACAAACATCTTTGATCTCTCGATACCACTTTAGTCGGGTTGGTACTGAGGAGAGTACGGCAAAATTGGACATAGCATTGAAACAAAGGATCAGGGAAAATTCAGATCAGACTGAGGTACTGTACAACAGCTGCCTAAAATGTCGAGAGGTAAAATTTGGAAGTCTAATGAACACCAATCTTTCTTGAATTTCAATATTGTGGTCAACAAGTGCAGACATTAATATTTGCACAATGATGCTCTTGTGCATCAACATGGACAAGTGGGCTTTTCATAGACAGTCAATCATTCTTGGAACATCTATGTCGCATGTTTTAAAGAATTACCCCTCTATAGGTACTCTCAGCTTGGATATGGATTTGTCACTCCGGAAAACAGTATTGCAGACATGTTCAAACCCAAAAAGCACATGGATACCGTACTGAGAATTTGACATCTTCCTATGATGTTAACTCCCAATATCTGTTTTTACAAGTCTTTTTCACAATTCTGTTCGTAGGGCAAGATTTATCCTCGAACAGCAAATGCTCCATATCTAGAATTGCTAACAATGTCCTGAAGAATGATCTTGTCCTTCACAGAAGAATGTTCCTGAAACTCATCTAGCTCTTTGGCACCCCGTTTTTCTCAAGTACAAATGTTCAAAAAGAAACTATTGTTGATAATTTTGTTAAGTAAGGCTTATATGTAGTCTCAGACTCATGGACTTCACTCATGCTGTTTTACACTTAGCCAAAACACAATGGAGGGGAAATCAAGAATCTTTTTTGAGAGACAATATTGTGAAATAATGATAAAAAAGAATGTATAGGATCCTGCCCAGTTGATTTGTGGGGACTTTGTTTTGAAAAGGAATGGAAGGTGACTAGTCTTGGATTTTGATGGTATTAGAAAGCCAAGTTTCATAATCTTGTGCATTATTTGGGTCACCAGCTGTGCGTAAAGCCCTTTCAACACATACAAAGAAATGGAGGCATCAAAAGGTTAGTTCTTCAACNCTCTCTGTTTACAACTTCAGATCACTCACCTTATCAAGACTTTATACTCTCCTATGGGGATCACTGTATGTGGAAGATTGGAGCCTACATACATTGTACCATTCCAACCCCTTCGCCACGTTTCTGAAGCTCTACTCGTGCAATAAAGGTTTGATGTAAAATCAGTTGAGAGGCGGGAAGACAAGGATTGAAAGAAATATTCAAAAATTACCTTGACCGCCAAAATCTTGCACCATGACTGTGTCCAATCTCACCAAGTAGAGTGAGTCCGTCGCAAGTTTTCATCGGAAAGACCCCTTTGAGTATGAGGCAATTTGTTTTGCTTGTTGAATTTACAGTGAAGTCACTTGTTAGTTTCTCAGAATCTTGTGCAATTGCCTCGAGTTTTGTTGTTCTCTGCGCAGGGCTTGGATCAAACGAATAGATTTGTTCATCAAGCGCAACGGCGTAAAATCGTGCTACAGCAGCAGCAACTGGGGGATATTGACCTGTAAGTTTTCTGGAGGCAATGGTGCTGATATGATCGGATATCAAAGAAAGCTACGCAACAATTGAATCGGTAGTCGATAACTATCTTCTGGTGCACTGTTCGGTTCCAGAGTAGACTACCATGTTTATCTGTGCTGGCAAGTGTATCTTTGTGGTTTGAAAAGTTTATATACGGCAAGTTATATGAACCATTATCTTCTTTGCTGGGCCCTCGGTCAAGAACTGCGTTTCAGACAATCGATCAGAATGGGTTTTCCAGAATGTTGGCTTTCAAAAAAGAACAGCTTACTGATTTGATCTTTTAATGATCCCACGCTCCCGTAGTAAGGGATAGTATGTTCTTCGCACACCATGTTTGTTGACTGAAATCTGATCAAAAATAAGCAATACACGAAGACATGAACCAAAACGTAGACTAGAAACGTACGAGTTTGATAAAGCCGGAATAAACCGCGAGCAATTTTGGGTCAACATGAGGAGGATCAAAGTTGACGGTTACGGCCTTGGATTCGTGAGCACCAATTGATATTTTTTGGTTAGGAAAAGTAACTGTTGCGGCTTGTTTATCTTGGTGAGGGCTTGTTTCAGGACGCGAAAAGGATGAGTTCACGGAAAATGTGTAGACAGTTGCAGCGGGTATATGAGAGAGGCTGTATTCAAGCGGCGCGGAGCCTTCATTGATCAGATTGAAAGTATGGGTAGCCTTGAAGTTACTTGTATCATTCAATGAAAGCGATGAGATCGACACAGTAATATTTGCAAATGCTGCACAATAAGCATTCACTAAACCGCCTCCTTGTTGGACAACAGCTGATCAATGTGAATAAAAAATGTCATAATGTTTAGATTCACATCTAAGTTCTCTAGTTAGAGAGATGACTCGCTGTGAAATGTCGTAGCGTCTATCGCATCTCGTACTGGTTTGGCTGTAGATGCCAGCCTGGCGCGCATGGCCAACCCACGCACATATTTTCCTCTCGCGCTCATGATCAGAGCAGCGATTCCTGCCACCTGAAACCAATTTTAGGAAGGGTAAGTAATCCATATAGTTATCTGAAAAGCTTCTAACCTGAGGTGTTGCCATAGATGTACCACTCAGGTATTCCTGGAATATATCACATGGTCAATCCCCAAATCAAGTTCTCAATCTGTTGAATGCTTACATATGATCCCAATCTGGTTGGAAAGGTGGCTGATGCAAAACTTGTATGTTAGGACAAGGATACCTGAGAACTATAAGATAGAACAAAGCACTAACATAAGACATCACCTCCAATCGCTGCTAAGGTAGGCTGCTCATTCACAAAATCGTAGCTAGGTCCACTGAGGGAAATCTTGGTTTTCAGAATCATATTTGCCATGTTATGTAGCTGAATATTTACTGACTATTGTGACCAATCATTGATAAGACCTTGACCTTGACTGGCGCCAGGAAGCGCACCAAACAACACAGAAGTTTGAGGAAAGCGTACTGTGAAACCTTTGGGATCTTTCGTTACTTGGCTAAAGATATATTCCCCATCTGATCGGCTCAGTCCTGCCATACGGGGGTTCCCAGAGGTAGACCCAACATTAACTATCTCATTTGTGTGCTGAATATATGATCGAAGAATTTATCGAATAACAGTCATGAAAAACAAATCTTTTTGTGCGAAGCAATCGAGAGTCTGAAGTCGCTGACCATATAAAATAATACCTTGTTTGCTCCCCTTTTTTGGGCGTTCTTTGCTTTTGTATCAAACCAGCATGACCTGAGAATGAGAGAAGAATGAATTTTATGGACGTGTCTTCAGCTGAGAATAATATTAAGCTGATAAATTCAAGACAAACCCTCTTCTAATAAGTACTACAAAATCTGTCAGATTTGGGGTCGAAGAAGGAAGCGGGTCACATGCGTCGTCCGTCACGTTGGTCGAATTTGCTGTGGTATAGATTGGATATTTCCCGGTGAATTCGGAGAACGAACGCGGTGCATAATAATTTATCTGTCGGCCTGTAGAAGTCTCCAAGTATTCTGTGGCTGACCCAGATGACTCGACTGTTGCAACCGAAATGGCAGATCTTGCCGATGCAGGTCCTTGGGCAAAAAATAAGCCCTCCTATGAGATAGAAGCTGATGGTGAGTGATTTGAAAAATCTTTCGAATGCAAAAGACGCACGTCACCCGAATTCCCTGCTGAGAAGATGATTGTAGCACCCTTCTTCTCAACGAGGTTGTTGATAGTGTCCAGCACCGGGGATCCTTCAGACCATCCTTCGACGTCACCAAGAGAGGCGGAGATGACGTCCGCTGGTGGAGAACAAGACCCGTCTACGCGCGTTCAAGAAGAAATTGGGGGGATTCCGGGCTTGAAACACTTACCTCCATCTTTGTGTGCTCGTAAGAGAGCCGCCAGGATAATGTCATTGGGGGCTCCATAATCACCGCACGAAAAAACTGATCATGACAAAGACCACGTAAGGCACGGCTCTTAAACTTGCTACACAGGAAACAGTGTAGGCTTACCTCCTAAAATTTGTCCAGACAAGCAATTTTAACCCAAATATAGTAAGATCTGCTGTGCAGAGAACACGACTGCATAATGGAAAAACTGACGATATGCTCCCAGTGTAGCGTTGGGTGCCACTCCAATGAAACCCTCACCGACATCATTTGCCCCAATGATACCGGCAACGTGTGTCGCATGATCCTAGGTAGTAAAAACACAATTGAGCATCGTTCAAGGAGTAAATCATAATCCAGCAACTTACTGCACAAGTACTGCAGGGATTCGCATCAGGCTGGGGCAGGTTGTTCCCTGTGAAATTATCTCCTACAAAGTCGTATCCAAATCCGATCTTGAAGCCTGGTCCGAATCCCCCTCCAAGAGCAGGATGAGCACAGTCCACCCCAGTATCCAAAAACTGCGTGATGCGTACAACATTACAGTAATATTTTTAAGAGTCCTTTGTGAAATCATAGGTGCAGCGGATGTAGAATATAACATGCTCACAGCAATTTTAATTCCGTGCCCATACATTCCCAGCTGATGTAACTGGGTCACGTTAGTCTGTAGATGAGGTGGATAATCCGGGAGAGCCCCTGGTAAGAATGGCCTGGCGGCTTCTCGCTTCACCAGAACAGGCGGGTTGAACTTTGTTACAGGGCTAATGTGCTGTTTCGATACAGATGGAAAAAATCAGGACGGACGTATGTTATACACCTGGGAGAAAAGGTTTGACATACTCGAACATGAGAGGATGCCTCGAGTGTTTGAAGGTCCTCTGGCTTCTGAAGTTCGATCGATACTCCAAAATAAACGTCTGGTACCAAAGTCAGATCTTGAAGAATTGTGTGAGCGATACCCTGCTCATTCAAGTGATTTTCAAACGCTTCGCGTGACGGCTAATTAACAGATTGGTATGATTTAGTTTTCAATCCATGGAAGTAGCGTTTTGGTCAGCACTTGTGTACTTAACTGATTCTTCAGGGTCTATAGACAGGATGAAACGAAGTATAGATTCGGGTTCGATGGCTGGTTCTTTCAGCGTCGTTGACCCATAAAGCGGTATCATCCATGATAGTAAGGGTATTATACACAAATGAGTCGCTCTCATGATACTGATGAGCGTGAGATTACAAGGATAATGAGGTATCAAGCTCAAGAAGTATCTAAGACTAAGTATCACAAGAAAAGCGTCAAATAGTGAGCAATTTTTGGTCCACGAGACCCACAGAAGGCCTTTATAGATAGGCAGAGATAGAACGTAGAATAAATGCAAAGTGATTTTCTAGGTATGCCGGAGAGTGGCTT
>KZ141368.1:1490-16470 GCA_002157035.1 Melampsora medusae f. sp. deltoidis
CCCCAAATCCTTTTGACCTTACCTATAAAACGTGCTTTTGAAGAATGCAATTGCACCTAAAATGAATAGAACGGGTTGTTCAATAATTTTAACAGAGAAAGATGTTATCTTGTGTTTCACTTACCAATAAAAAGTTACCCTCTTTGAGTTTCTGGTCATTCTTCAAAGATAATGACTCTAGTACCTTCCAGTTCTTCGATGAGTATGCGTCAAAGATAAATTTTGGTAAACACTTATAATCGGGTCTTTCTGGTTGGTTTACATGAATGCCTATATAAAGATCAGATCAAACATTAAATCGGGATGTGTATCCAAAAAGACCTGAATAAACTTCTTACATCCGACTTTGAAGTTACTCTCCTTGTTCCAAGATGCGTTGTAGCCTAAAGTTTTTTGAAATGAGACATTGTTTTTGAAGATGTTGGACAAGTTTGAGCTTGCCCTAATGTATGTTTTTGAGACTTTATCATAAATGAGGGATCCAGAAGTTAGTGCTTGAATAAGCTTATAATTATTGAAAGAATTCGCTATGTCTCGACCTGGACTCAAATGATTTGAGTGTATTGATGATTTTCGTGTATTTCCATTGTAAGACTCAAAATTTTCAGTTGCAAAGAGGCAAGCTGGACCAAAACAAAGGATTGACGCAGAGAGGTGCACAAGCATATGGAATTTAGGCTTGTTGCACCATTGAGCCAAGAGTCGAACAATTGATATGAGAAATGTTTCAACTTGCTGTCCAAGTTGAGCAAGATATGATTCCATATCTGAAATGCTGGTCTGAAAAATACATGGTGCCAGATGAGAGAGTGCAGTCCATGCTTCGCGCTCATTATCCGGTAAATCACATTCGAAAAAGATGAATGGTGCTGATTGTAACACTGTACGGAATTCCTTTCCTGCAAGACTTTGAAAATGGTTGATCATACTTTTTGGCTGAATCGGAGGGATGTTCAGTCCGGAAGTGCTGAATGATCCCCACCGACCCCAAACTCCTTCCTTTTCTTTTGCTGAACACAAATTCATTCGGTGCCGGAGAAGATATTTTGCATCTCCTAACAATACAACGTGAAGAATTTCGATTGGGGTGTCCTGATGGCCATGGATTCCTGTTTGCAAGTCCAAGACTATCAGCCTGTCAACTTACCAAACTGGATTTAGAAAAATAGGAACCTTTCAACCTCAGAAAGGGATTAAATAATTGTTCCTTGAATTCGTCATTGAGTTCACGGCAGAGTTGTTGTACCTTTTCCTTTGAAACACGTGGATCTCAATGCATGTCTTGAACCTTTCTCACAAATGTTATATTATGTGGATCTCGAATCCCAAATTTTCCTCATTTGCTATCAAACAGTGCAATGGTGTTTGGCCGTTGTGCCAGATCCCAGAGCTCTTTTGTTCTTTTTTCTGTTTCTGACCAGTCTCGTGTGGGTAGAGATAGCTGATCACAGAAAGAAAAGCACCACAAATCGATTTCAAGAATTGAATAAGGAATAAAAGCAAAAAATACTCAAATTTACCTTATTTCTGTCCTCGTCAAGTCCAAGAAAGTTACTGACATATTTTGGTGTTTGTTTTTCCGCCAGGGATTCCACCTTCAAGTCGCAAACTCGGCATGGAGTGAGAGAAACGGTTGGATTCATTGTGTTGGTAACTTCGGCATGCATAGGTGAATCGCCTAAGTGACAGAGAACAAAGGGTACCACTAAAACTTTCTTCTTAGCCCGCTCATCATATGCCACGAAGCCATCCGTGGTCAGTTTGCTGAAAAGAATTCATTGTTAGATTGTATTATCAAAATGCAGAATAGGAGAAAAAGACAAGAGACTAATGATGTACTTTAATGAATCAACCACCGGGCCAGCAAGCTCCAAAGCACCTGCTGTATTTGACGTTGTCACAAAGTGACAGTTGTATTCTTGATTTGCGAATTTTGAAGGTAATCCTGCTAAATTGAAATAGAATGCAACATGTTTGTTCCAACGTTTTGAGATATTTCCCGATAGGTCATCACAATATAAGACCAAAGGTACATGACAAATGATCTTGCCATTTGCTTTTTTTTGCCATCAATTCTGAATTGGAACTTCTACAAATTTTCCATCACCAACATCCTCTACAATTCATGAATGAATTACAATACCACAACGTGAAAGATTCAATTTGTGAAGACTGACCATACATTGAATCACCACAATTATCTTTCATAAGACTGGAGTTCCTCAATTCAATTTTGTTGAATACTCTCAAAAAATTGTTCACATTGATTGATTTGAGGTTTGGTGAATTGAAGGATAAAGCCGAAGGATATTCAACTCGGATGCGTTGCTGGCCTTTGGGACCCTGTTCATAAGTTTGGTGGGCAAATACACACTTCGCAAATACTTGAGTGTCAACTCGATAGAAATACATTGGGACAACAAGCCTCTTGGATTTCAGTTGGACTGGCTCGTGTAAGAAGAAGTGTCCATTTGGTGATTCGACCATCTGCACTCGTAAATCTTTATCCAGTTCTTCTCGCCATTTTTTGGACTGCGTAAAACGGTTTACTTTGGCTGTTAAAGTTGGTAATTCGGGGATAAATTGAAGATACTCCATTACGTATGGGTTGGCTAGCTCCTAATTAGAATATTACAGATAGATAACTTGATGTTAATAAATTGATTATATATTGAAAATAATAAAAATACCTGAGTCAATATTTGCGGGATCTTTAGTCCAAAACACGGTTTTTGCAACGGACTGAGAGTCTCGGAGACATCGAAGTCATATTTTTTCTTCATCTTTTTGCGTACACGTTGGACAGTTTTGTATTCTGGAAGCTTGGCACCAACCAGTCCAACAAGAAATTGGACTCGTTCATACTGAAGCAAGGACATGATAGTCCTGGATGTACCAACCATCAAAACACCAACAAATTGCTGATCAAATCAATCAAAGTAAGATAATGAAACGATTTGATGTAAAACTGAAAAAGATACCAACTGTCAAGCTTGAGAAAGGTGCCCAGGAATCCGGTCCCTGCTCATCCGTGACCATTACTTCCTGCATAGGATTGTGATCTGAGATAAAAGATCCCTTGTCTTCCCAATCATCTTCATCCAGATCATGTCTTGCATCGTTTTCTTCATCACTGTTGTCACCATCTGGAATGTAAGCTGGATCCTCATAGAGATTTGAATAATCTCGTGTCCAAAGGTTAATAAGAGCCTGACGCCGATGTTTGTTTTGGTCATCATCCGACTCAATGTTGTCAGTTTCCATTGATGGATCATTCATATGAATCTGATTGTCCGGTTTCATTGATTGATCATTCAAATCAATCTGATTGTTGAGATTGTCATTCATCTCACTTGCTGACTGTGAATCGTGAGTGATTGGATCGTTCTCGAAGGATATGAAGCTGGCAGCTGCAATACGGTGATCTGAGCATCTTTTGAAACATTTGATGTGTTTATCAGACTTGGAATGTCTCGGAATCGCTGCTTCTTGCATGGTTCTGTCTCCTGGACAAGCAACACAGGAGTATACAATATCTCCTGGTCCACAAACAATCTCGGCAAAGCCTGGGAAGACGGTTTTGTGAGCTTCTGGGACCTTGTTGGTCGGTAATCAGAGATTGCTTACATTTTTGAATGTAACAAGGTTCAGTCATCTTGACAACAATGTGCTCGGTGAATGAGGTGATAATATAATGAAGGAAGATTTGAAAGTTGAAAAAATTGAGAAGATGTTGTGCTTTGACCAAAGGGAATGAAGAGAGAGATGTTCCTCCTTTGGTCAAGAGTACAGCAAGTTTGGGTCGGCCCGCAAATTTCAGCTGGTTAAGACCTGCTTCACATCCGCTGATCCTGGAACCAGTGGGAATGTGATCAATCATCACGAAATTCTCATATTTCAATGAAGCTCAGTTGATCAACCGCTCTTGCAGTGGTTGGACAACTGTATCTGGAAGAACCACAGGAGACCGGATAAAATCCCGGCATCACACCAAGTGTACCCTACACTACAACCGTAACTTTTGAAACCTCCTGAGACCGGTTCCTCAACAAAATATGGGTTTGTGGTGTATATCAACTATGTCCTCTTCAGAGCCTAAATCCTTAACTTTCTCCACTTTGCATTTGTCTGCGCAATGACCTCAACCCCCACATTTGGTACACCTGTAAATTCGTTTGGTGGCCTTTGGTTTTGATGATTGAGATAGGACTTTGGTCGTATTTGATAACTTGGAGGCCTTTGGATTCAATGATTTGGATGAAACTATGATTGGATTTGATTTAGAGGGAGAGGCTATGATTGGTTTTGATGATTCAGGATGGTCTTCAAAGTGGAAATCAAATGGTTCTAGATTATCTTCAGATTGTTCCTCATTCTCATCATCGATTTGGCTGGTTCCAGCTTCCATTCGTCCACGTTTTGCTGTTTCTTTTCTTTTTATTTTGGTTTCTTCAACTTTGTATTGAGATTTCCAACGCCAGTTTGTAGAGACAGCTTGTTTTGTTTGGCTGCCAGTTTGTGGCCGCCCTTGATTGTTACACTTGACCTCAGGTGGTAAAATAGGAACTAATGAATACCTTCCTGTTTTCATGAGTTCGAGTTCTTCATAGAGTTTACGCAAGCAATGTTCAGGTAGAGCCAATAATGAATCGAACTTGGACCGCACTGCATCTTGAAGCCCTTGTTGCAATTGGGGGGCAACATCCATAACCAGTTGCCATGGATCATGCAGAAGATTCGGCGAGAGTGTGTTGGATACCTCTCGTGCGGCGGCAATATCGTGACTGCGTGGCATCCCCCATGCAGTGCGGAAAGTGTTGGTACAAGGCCTATTGGGTTGATTTTGAGCAAGTTTCTCATACTGAGCGGTTACCTCCATGACTCCGAAGTGTGATATAAAATTATGAAGATCTTTGAGGAACGGAGGTATGCCTTGAAGAATCTTGCCCTTCTCAATACCAAAATACACCTGGATTTTGTTGAGCTGATGTTCACCGTGACACTTGAACACGTTGAAACAGGTCAAAAAGTCGTTGTTGCGTCCTTCTAAAAAGGTCTTCAGACCAAAATGGCTACCTTTGGTGCGGGAGGTGGAGGAATTTCCAAAATGGGGCGTGAATGATGTGAACAGGGATACAAACTTATTTGTTCGAGAGAGCCAATTTCGCTCTAAGTATTCTAGGATATTCTCCTTTTTTGCAATGATGGTGACAGCTTTGAGATTGGAGTCGTAGTCTTCAGGTGTGTTCGAGGAAGCAAACTGGTTCCAAGCATTCAGAAACTCATCCCACTCATCATCTTCAAAGAATTTCTTACAATTTTTGCCAATGTTCTGGTTGATGTGCCATATACATAATATGTGGACAGCGTCAGGAAAGATCGTACCAATGGCAGTAAAGAGCGCGGGTTCAGCATTGGTGGCAAAAGCTTGAGGAAGGCTGGCTGTTGGTGCATCGCCGTCAAATACGATGGATCAAAGATTTTTCATAGCCCACTCGTAATGATCTTTGGTCTCACTGTGCAGAAAACAGCGGGCTACAGTGAAAGATTTATGTGTGTTGGTGGTACCGACAACGTGCAGAAGGGGTATATTGAGCCGGTTAGTTTTGTAGGTGCAATCAACACCTAAAACCGTTGGAAATTGTCTGGCGAGCTGAATGGACTGCGGACTTGGGAAAAAAAAGACTGAAGGGTTCCATTTTCTGAAGTAACCGTCCGGAAGGCCCAATTGAGTTTGGTTACTAAGTCTAATAAACCTTGAATAGGAGTACGTCCATTGAGCCAGCATTTTTTCTGACGTGCCCGAGCATTGTAGATGTCGCGCACAAGGACATTACCGCCGGGTTCCAAATCAAGAAGAGGCCAAATGTTGCAAGGTGGAACTCCAGCAGAAGTAAGCAGGCCAATGCAATTGTTGTTTTCCACATTAATTTGTTGGTATCTACTTTCTTCATGGAGGTGTTCAAAGGGTGGATAATTGTGTATGGATTTTGAAGGGTTCTTTTTGCCATCCCAAGTAACCAACCATTGTTGCTTTGAGGCGTGATGATTGAGGGACACCTCAAAGGTGCAACCTGTCTTCTTTGATGAGGATTGACGGGTTTCCTTCTTCTGTTCTTCATTGTCATTGTCATTGTCATTGTCATTGTTCTTAGGCTCAGAGGATGATGTGAGTGATTTCTTGTGTTTATCTGCCCGCGAACATTCCAGATAGACTCGTACCGTCTTTTGTGTGACTTTTTCGGTCTTGTGGCTCTTGATGGATAAAACATAGCCTTGGTACCTCGCAACAGCGTTCAAGTACATGATGCCTGCATCCTTTTCAATGAATTGTTTTCCGATTTTGGGTAGCTGCATTAAGCGTACTGGAGGAGCACCTGTGATTGGGAGATTTAAGGATCCGGAGAGATCACAATGGTTTGATAGCAGAATGGAACTCACCAATTGGAGGCCGTTCATCATCTTGTTTGTCGTTGGCCAAATCAAAGTTCTGTAGAATTGTTTCCGCAGTGTGTACAGCCTCCGGATAGGGCACAAGACTTTTGGTATTAGTTGGATTTGATTGGGTCATTGGGGCATTCACACGCATGACACTTATGGATGTTGAGGCCGTTGTGTTTGTGTTTTGATCGCTGGGTGTATCTTCTGCTTGCTGATGCAATTGAACTGGTAATCCTGGGATGGATGGGATTGACAGTGTTCCAGGATGAGATGAAAAGACGAATTGATTCTGAGTACCAAAGGGAAAGCCGGAAGATGAGTGCAAGAGAAGTTGGGGCTGTGTCAATGAAGTACTACTAGTGACAAAATGAGGTTAAGAAGGGATATAGATGTGGTGAATGACAGCGTTAGTCAGTAGTGAGGTTGGTAGTGAGGTGTTGGCGACTGGAATAGATTGAGTTGCAACACTTGAGGCCATCACCGGGCCTTGACGAACTTGCTTTGACATATGGATTCTGGTCAAGTTCAACATGTAGCGTTTGTTATTGGAAATTTGCAAGTGGATAAGGGTGATAGTGAAGGTGACAGAGAGCTTTGAGGACGGCTGAAGCAGGAAGATACAATGATGTGTGGGATGTGACGCTGGAACGAGGAATGTTCCAGGTCCACGGTCCCAGATATCACAAGGAAATAAGCAGACGACTGCGTTTCGGCAGTCAAGATAGAAATAGATCCGGGTCAGAGATTAGCCGGCAAGGGCAGATCTGCCCTGGATAGATCCAGGAAGCGTTGACTACAGGGTCTTCACGAGATCTGTCACTTCTGATCTTTGTCCCCTTTCGCTAGGAAATCTAGAAGCACTGGATTTCGTATTATTTCTTCTCTCCACTCGTCGCTATTATCCTCACAAATATCTGCGGTCTTGACAAATTCTTTGAACAATAGACATGAGACCAAGCAGGAGAAACTTAGGATTAGAACCCGAAATAACCCCGGAACCAACCCCACCAAACTCTGATGGCGATGACTCATTATCATTTCAAATAGAAACAACAAGAGAAGAAGAAGAAAGAATAGCTAAAGAAGACGAAGAAGAGTTACAACGAAAGAACGAAGAAGATGATGTTCAATCAAGTCAAGATGAGAACACAGAAACACAAATGATTTCGAAAATAGTGAAGAAAAGAAACAATGACATAGTGTTATCATCAGACGATTCAGAAGATGGAGAGTCTTTATCGTTATCAATAACAAAAGAGTGCGATAATAAATCAAGTTAGTAAAGCAAAGCCATTCTATCAATTTCATTTGCCTTTCACTTCGAAATAGTTTTCACTTTCACTTTGAAATAGTTTTCAAGCGTGATATAGTCCGCGAAAACATGCGTGATTTATTCCGCTGTAGCTCTCAAGTGTCCATCGACACGAGATCGTCCAATAGGGTAAGATCTCAAGCGTTTGTAAACGCGAGATCGCTTCTATAGACAGGCGTGATGTATTCCGCATAATCCCTTTCGATTAAAGATTTAGATAATTGTTAAATTTATTTAAGATAACAATTACTGACTAAGAAATTTTATACAGAAATCTTAGCAGAGAAAGCAAAAGCAGTGTTACAAAGTGGAGACGATAAGTTGTTAGAATTTATTCTCAAAACAATGAGTAACAAAACAGATTCTGAAATCATAATTGAAAGCAACAAAAACGAAATCAATCCGTTGAAAGGCTACAAGAAAGGAAATACTTCAAGATCAGGATTAAGAGCATTCACTGAATTTTGGGATAATCATTTGAAGAAATTAGATTATCACTTGCCATTAACTATCTTCAATGAAGAATGGATAGAACTTGACAGTACAGTTTCATCGAATAACACCTCGAAAAAGAAAGACCGAGTAACCGGGCAAATACCAAAGAGTGAATGGTATTTGTCTTTCGCAGAATGGACTAGAGCGAGACAGTTGATGGTTAAATACTTAAGAGATCATTATCTTCATGTAGATTTTGCTAAAGAGTTAGTTGTTTAAAAATTTATTCAATTTACTAGAAAGAGTAGAGTAAGACTGACCATAAAATTTGACAATAGCTTAGAAGAACATTTCGATTACGTTCAAAAGCTAAGTGTGCGTCATGGCTGGGTAGCCGCTTTTGGATACAATATAGCAGTTAGGACGGATGTAACTTGTAACCAAATTAATGGTGCACCAGGAGATCCTGCTGTCAAACAAGAAGAGTTTTTAGAAGACGCGTTGGCGCGTACAAATCTCTTGAGAGATGGGAGGATCATGAAATACGACAATCGTAAGAATTTGATTCTAACATTACGTAGTAAATTCTTCAATTGACATAGCATCTTATTGTCTGTTCAATCCATGAATAACAGCTTATGCGAAAGGACATGAAAAAGAGAGATACAGCCCAATAACAGGAAATAGGTATCCAACGGGAAAGAATCATAACTCGGCTGATTTAGATCTAGAAGATGATGAAGATAATACTACTCTCAAAGTACCAAATAATCAGAAGACATCAGGGAAGGCATATGGTAGTAATAGAAGAAACAATCAAGGTAGAAACTTTAACAGATCACCTTCACCATATAGTAAGAATGAGAAAGGCAAAGGAAAACAACATCCCAACCCGAATTACAAAGGATGGAATTACGATGAGAATTATCAGAAAAATAAATCTGAATCGAGAGATCCGAAGCAATCCACTTCAAAGGATACAGCGTAAGCAGATTATCATTGTAATGATTCAATTAGATTGTGATTTCTTCTATTAGAAACGTATAAGTTTCGGGATTTGTAATACATGTAGACTGAGTATTGTTGTGATGTTTTCGATTTTTGATTGTATGAAATGAATATAGCGTTGTACCTCTGAAAAGAAGATTTGAGAGTCCAACAAAGGTGCTTGAGATTTATGACAAATCTAAATTATGGCCGTCAAAAGTTCGTTGCGAAATGAACATTGAAGCCTGGGAGGATGAATTGTCAAAATTTGGTTTGTTAACAGAATATTTATATTTATTAGAAGGCTTTGTGGAGGGCTTCCACCAGGGAATACCAAAACACGTTATCGGGAACTTGCAGTGCTTCTCGCCACCGAATCACAAGTCTGCATTAGATGCAAAAGAGAAGATTATCAAGAACATACAAAAGGAAGTGAATGCAGGACGAATGTTTGGTCCATTCACCAAGCAAGAGGTATTTGATAAGATGGGCTTCTTTGGGACGAGTCCATTAGGTGCGGTTGAGAATGGTGACGGAACTTTTCGACCAATAAATGATATGTCTTTCCCTAGATTCGACAATGAAATCCCGTCGGTAAATTCTTTCGTTAATAAAGAAGATTTCGAAACTACGTGGGACGACTTTAAAGTCGTGGCAAAATTCTTTAGGAAATTGGAACTAGACGTAGAACTTGGCATTTTCGATTGGGAAGGTGTGTATAGACAAATACCTACACATCCGTCACAATGGCCTTATTTAGCAATTCGGGACTTCGAAGGAAGGATCTACATAGACTTGAGAATAGCTTTCGGCGGTGTTGCAGGATGTGGGTCCTTTGGAGGACCAGCAGATGGGTGGAAGGTTCTAATGAAAAAGAAATTCGACTTATTAGAAACCTTTAGATGGGTAGATGATAACTTGATGATAAAGTTGTCAGCACACCCAGTATCGATGTTAGATATTGTCAAAGCCAGTGAACACCTGGGGGTCAAGACGAATGTTACTAAATATTCAGAATTTAACAAAGAACAGAAATTCATAGGGTTCCTGTGGAACTCGAAATCAAAAACTGTGACGCTACCACAAACGAAATTGGAGAAAAGAAGGCTAGAATTGGATGAATTTTTGAAGAAAGAATGGTTCAAGAGGCGTGAAGTAGAAAAGTTTAACGGAAAACTCAGCCATCTAACGCTCATTTTACCCCAACTAAAGGCTTACTTAGCTGAGAATTTCAAGTGGGTCGCGGTATGGAGAACACCCGGCGAAAGGAGAATGCCGCAAGAGGTGCACGAAGACTTGTTATACTGGAAGAGCTGTCTAGAGACTCTGAAACCAACGAGGCTGGTACCAGATCATGTAGTGCGTAATGTCGGCTGGGTAGGCGACGCGTCATCCAGTTATGGCATCGGTATTATCATCGGAAGAAACTGGTCACAGTTCAAGTGGTTACCCAACTGGGCCAACCCAGAAGGTAAGTCCAGACGAACTATTGCCTGGGCAGAGACTGTGGCAGTTCGACTAGGGCTCTTAAGGCTCATGACCAAGATGGACGTCGCAGGTTTTTGTTTCTCTTGCCTGACTGACAATACTACAACCGAGGGAGCAGCAAGAAACCGGAAATCTAAAGATTACTGGGTTAACGAAGAATGGAAACGTGTTCAAGATATCCTGATTGGGCACAACTGTGACATAAACCTGGTCAGAGTCATCTCAAATGACAACGATGCGGACTGTCTCTCCAGAGGGTTGGACTCTTCAAAAGCGCTCCACGACATGATATCGATAGAGGTGCCTGAAGATCTATCCAGCCTGCTTGAACAAGTTATACCAAAGTTAGCGCTATCACTCCTCATTTTCATCCTTTCAATGCATCCTTCTGATACTCTACGCCAGACCTCCCCAGGTGTCGTTAAATGCTTAGACGACGCAAGTGAATTCATTCTATGCCACGGATGGGCTGCCTCGACTATACGTCACTACGCGGCAGCAGTAAACAAATATTTTAAATTTACATCTACTACTCCTCATACCACTTTTCCAGCGACATCGAATTCCATTTACTCCTTTATCCTATGGTGTCATAAGAATGAGGACGGCGGTGCGGTTCTCAGCAATACGACCAGACGTTACCTCACCGGCTTGAGGATGTGGCACATGCTACACGATACCCCATTTCCTGAAGTCAACATCGACAGAATTAGGCTACTGCTCAAGGCGTCGTTGAAGACAGATCTTAAAGACTCACGCGAAAGGTCTGGCCTTACCCTAATGGACGTGCACCGGTTGGTTTCGAATATCAGTACTGATACAACTTCCGGATTGGTCATGAGAGGGGTTATTTTAGTTGGATTCTGGGGATTAGCTCGGCTCGGTGAATTGACTTACCACAAAGACCATCCGGACATCTTTGTACGACGCAAAGACGTGTCATTCAACGACGACATGACTCATGCGACAATCCGTTTAAGATTGGCCAAGACAGCGGCGCCTGGCGAAGACCAGTTCCTACGTCTATCAAAGCAACCAAACATTTTGGACCCGGTCTCTGCACTCCACGACTTACTGTCGAGTGTTCCTGGCCGGAAGTCGGACCCTTTATTCCCGAACAACAATCACTCTGGGCCCCTTCCGAAAGCAAACGTTCTTGCCTTGCTACGACGTTATAAACCGCTAGGTGGGGTTAGGTGGGCAGGCCACAGCTTACTCATTGGAGGAGCTTCTTTGAAAGCTCACTTAGGAAGCTTGACCAAGGCCCTCATGCGTTCCGGTCGTTGGAAATCGTCCTGTTATAAAATCTACGTTAGAAAGTACAGCACAGCCACTGCGTTGGCGACAGACAGATTGGCGGCAAGCTTACGTCTTTAAGACTATTGTACTAGAAATTATTGTCTCTTTGTTTTCTGGTTACCTTGTCATTTCGTGTGTTCTTCGGCAATTGATTGATTTGTGTACATGGGTGTAACACTTTGTTCTAGGTCATGTTTCCTCATCGAAACTCAGCCCTCCGAGATTGGGGTTGAGCCCCTTTTGCAGGGTCTCGGCTCTGCAGCCTTCGTTCCCCTGAGTTGGGTTCAAAGGGTCTCAACCCGTCATCTCGCAGTGAACAAGTTCATGCGCCGTGATCTTTAAGTAGATCAAAGCGTGTGTTAAAAAGAACGCTAGGTGTTTTTACACCCATAGCCTCGCGAGCCTCACTCTCCCATTGGAGAGCAAGTCTCGCACTCGGCACCAACACCTAGCGTGTTGTCTCATTCAACGCAAGAAGGAAGACTACTGATCTTCCTTCTCTCGTTCCCTTTCCTGACACAAGATGTGTGGAGAAAGTGGATGTGAGTGTTAGTTGACGAATTGTGATAGTTAAACAAGAACAAAAGGTGGTTTACCGTGGTTCAATGAACCATCCTTGTTGATGTAATCATTGTTGGTGTCCCTGGGCCGTTTGATTGATGGATGGGAATGAGGTTGTTGAGGTGAACCAACGGATGGTGAGGTAGAAAATGACTTCGTGGTGGTATCATGTTCAAATGAGGGCTACTAGCCCGGATGCTCAGCCCAAAATCTGAGGTAAATAGGAATGAGGGCTGAAGGTAAGATTCAGCCCTCATTCCATACCCCGGTGACAGCCCGTCGGGCCTTTTTTGGCGCGTAAAGAAGTGGGGCCTCTTGGGTATTCACGGGTATTCACGGGTATTCACGGGTAATAAGCGGGCTTTGGGTTTTATTCAAGCGGGCGGTAATTAGTGGTTTCCAATTTCTATTACCACTCCTCAATGAATAATTCCTCTATATCCTTCACGGTCCACGTTCTTTTGGTCTGTATCTTGACATACTTGGTGTGGAAGTGTTCCATGTGAAGTAATTGGGCTTGACCTATATATCTTGAAACAATGTGAGTAGAGATACATAATCATATGGAATGTTTTGTATTTACCTTCATTTTCCTCTTCGCTCTAAATATCATATTCCAAAAAGAATACAACACAATGTGCTTCTGGAGTACTGTCCTTATAAAAGTGACTAGATAAGCAGGCGGCAGGCGCCGCCCAGGTGATCTTTATGTGACACTCCCTGAACGTGATCAATTAAGTCATTCTCAATTTCCTTTTACGCACTTGGGCTAGAACACACTCCCTCCCTTTTTCAACTTTACAAACAGTACCATTGTATCATGTTCTCATTTGATCCAACAATGTAATATGCCAACTTTGCATTAAATTGTTGCTCTTTATTTTTGGTCAAGACTTTAGAGGCAAGACTTGATCATGGTTATTGAATAGCAGTCGTGCTACAGTAGCGTAACACACCGTGTAACAAGCAGCGATAAAATTTGGCTCAATAGCCCATTCTGCCAAAGTTCATACCCAAAAACACCCCAATGATGGCTTATGATATGAAAATGCATAAGCATCACTATGAAACAAAAAGATCACACAATAAAAGAGCAAAAGAAGAGAGTGTTTGATTTGCTAAAGAACACCCGTAAGCAGGTACACTCAATATCCCTATGCCCACGGAGAGCAACAATATTCAAGAGACAAACCAGACTCATGCATTGATTTCTTTTAAAAAAGCCATTCATAAATGGAAACAAGCGTTACACTCACCGTCAGCCGACACAATCATTTGATAAAGGAAAGATTAAAAGGATCACATTCAAAGGCAAAGTCAAGACAAATTTGACTTGGATAGATTCACTGTTGAATAAATGTTTTTGAGAAATTAGTAAGCCTTGTGGTTAGTATAATCATCAGGAGCATAATGAAAACCATTCTTGCAAATGTATAGATATCAGGGATTTAATTTGAAGGAACATTAACACATTTCCCTACAAATGCAAAGCATCAAGATATCAAATTAACAGTTAGCAATTCCGTTCTCTCATATATAAGTGAAATAATCCATGGCCTGTTACCTTTTTATGCTAATTTCAAACGCTTCAGTTCAGCAGTACTGGGTGGAAGACAATGTTTTTTGTTGTGATTTTTTCTGATTCAGACACGATTGTGACATGCACATTCAAAGCGCTTGTGCAGCTTAAAAGCACTACATATAGTTGCCCATGAGAAAACACCGGTTTAGCAAGCAAAACAGATACTTTTTCTAAACTTTGGCCTTGGCTTTTGTTGACGGTCATGCAAAATGTTGGAGTTACTGGGAATTGATACACTACACCAAATGTTGTCTTGACCCGGGGCATAGAAAATCAGTGCACGTATAGAAAACTACGCATAGCGCAATTTTCTATACCCCTATGTACAATTATGTGAAACATCCATGTATATTTTTTGGCTCAAATTTTCATCGTTCAGGCCATTTCCATCCCCAATCACATCCAAAAACAACATGTAATGGTTTGGATGCGTAAGAAGATTCCAAGTTCATTATGCCTTCATTGTTACAATCAACCTTTTCTGACTTGTACCGTGAACATGAATGATGATCAGCCATATGGTTCTCGGTGTGCCAGTAATGTCCTGACCGACGATTTCTTAACTTCAGTATCTTGAGTCATCAATCTCATAACTTGTACATTAGAATTCAAAGGACTCCATGTCAAATTGTCATAGATCGTCATGGTGCCCTTGACACAACCTTCCTTCCATCAATTGTGAGTGAACTTCAACAAGCTTCTCAAACCCAGCACATGAAGATATACAATCTTTGCCAACGTCTTTCCAGCTGGCTTGATCACAGGTCAATACCCAAACCTCTCCAAAACGCCATGAAATTCGACCCAATTTCATTGCGTTGCGGAATGGCCGCTATGAGTCGCTCTGCACTCAAATCGCTATGGATAGAAAAAAA
>MWRK01027614.1:0-10705 GCA_002157035.1 Melampsora medusae f. sp. deltoidis
AAGGAATCTGTTGAGCGGCGGGTCAAACCACAACATAGAATTCAACTCTATGATGTGGTGCGGTCAAAAAAACTGCAATGCAACCGCAGTGCACCACGCAACACTTGCGTTGCTGGTCCAGGGTTGCCCAAGGCAACGCTGCCACCTATACTTTACTAGTATAGTATTGGAAATACTGAGTGAAGTATTGAATTGACAATACCGCCTCAAAGGGGTACCAGTACAGTATTTCATATCACAATACTACTCCCAGAGGGCCTTGGTAAATGGCAAAGTATCTTAGATACAGATACAATACCAATACTGTATCCAGTATTGACACTGCTGTGGATACTGTGGCTACTGGTACAGTATACTGTGGATACTTGTAAGATACCATCACCGTATTGCGTATCTGCGCCAAACACAGAACCCATTGACTTTGAGATGAGGAACAAGAAAAGATAGACGCAGGCAAGGAACCCAAAATCACATTCTGTTTACATTGCTTTCTTCTTAGGACCCTTTCTGCATCAGATCGGTTAAAATTGGATTCAAAAAAGCTTTAAATCACCCATAAGTCTCTTAATTCAATACCAAAAAGATACTGTTAGGTACTCAATACTGACTGGCAGCCTGACCAGTACAGTATTGCCCTAGTCAATACAATACCCGATACAGTATTGCACTCAAGGATACTACGATATGGAGGGAAGAGTAAAGTACCTCCAATACCAATACCAAGTATTACCTGTACAATACTGCAAAAAAGATACAATACCAATACTTTACTATAAATAGTAAAGTAGCAGTGGCAGTGTTGCCCAAGGTAACTTAGATTCCAGAAGTAGTCTAGACACTCATTATGCTCATGATGACTTGACCTGGGCTTGAGACTCAACACTCAGAGTATCAAAGGTCAATTACTCTCATGTATAATGCATAAGTTGTAAGCACTCAAAGTGTAAAGTGATTTTCCCACCGGAAAAGCAATTACAGTCAATTTCACAAAACTTGACAAGAATTCCACAGCAATTTGCTCAAGTTTGGCAGGCAAAAGTTGCGAAGCTTTCTGGAATCAACTGTACATGTAGAGCAAGAAATGATCAATAATGCATTAGAACTGCATTACATCTGAATCAATCTGAATCAAAACTGCATTTTCAATTGGATTCTATGTACATCAAATGCAATTGTTGTTCCCATGGGCAATTTACTTTATGCTGGAAGTGAAGCCTTATAGATTGACCAGAGTAGGACATGTTGACTTGCTCTTGGAGAGAGTCTCAAAGTCCAGCTTAGCCAATGCTTGTGGTAAGCAGCTATAGGTATGTAGTCCATCAAAGAAAGGCTCCTCAATTGGAAATTTGTCCAGCCTGATTCATGTCTCAGCTGAATATATATTTGAGGAAACCCCAAGCAAAAGTGTTGATAGTGTTGGCAAACTCAAAGAAAACCTCAGATAGATTGACCATTCAAAACGTACAAGAAACTTACAAATGTACATTGTTGTTGAGATTAAGAGATGGTCATTCGAATACCTGGTCTGCTCCTCTGCCAGTCAGAACCACTAGAGCAGCAATGGCTCTATGAAAAGTGCTGGATTTCAGCTGATGATATTACAAACTGAGTTCTTCTATCTTCCAATTTGCAAGTCATAGATCTAATTAGACCCATATAAAAATAAGAAACTCATTTTCACATTCAATCAACTGAACTTTGCCCAGAAAGAGGAATGAATTGCACAAAGCTTTCAGTTTCATAAGTAGTGTGGATGATGTTGTTTTTAGTAAAGCTAAGAGTTTGACCAAATGATCAGCTTCTCAACAAACCTAAAGATTTTAACTTCAATCTATATCTAATTCTCAAAGCTTCATATTCCAAACTTTGGTTCATCCCTTAATTACCAAGTTTAAGTTAAGCTTAAGCCCTTGTGGTCTTCATCAAACATGTCAATACTGACCATGCAGGGCAAATACCAGGTCATAGCCATAGTAGTTTGATGACATCCAAGAACCCTTGAAGATCATGTCTCTTATTCATAGATCTATGTGAACCTAATAAGACATGCCCAATTCTTATGACATACCTCTGGAGCTCAGTTGTACTGAGTGAGGAAGAAAGCATAAGAACCCACCAGAGAGGTCTCAGCTTCAGATTTTGGTGCCCATGCAACCTTTCTGCTTCCAAGAACTCATAGGGTTGTTCAATCAAATGAAAGAAAATCATCTCTCTCAGCTGAGGGATTTATTAAAAGGACAAACCCCCCCAAGGCTTTGATTATTTCATGATCAGTGATGAAGTTCTCATACATCATAACCCAAAAACAAACCCATACATCAATCAACTCAAATTCAAAAGTCTTTTAGGCACTTACATCCAAACAACCTCATGCAAATCTTTTGAACCCAAGTTCATTAAAACCCTCAACTCACCCATTTCTCAAACCCCCATTGATATCTAAGCTTTATTGATCTTTTTCACCACTCAAGCTATTTACAAAAAGAAATGTAAACATGCAATTAATGAAGGGTAAAAATCATCTGCATACAGAAAATGAAATGAAATGAAAACCTAAAATATACGTAATTGTAAACCACCAAAACTTCTAAACAATGCTTTTTCCCTTTGAAAAATTCAATTCCAATCTAATCTAATCTTAGCAAATTTTTATCACTTCTTATCTTCATTTTTGTATAAAAAAACTTTCACATCACAAAAAAACAAAAACAAAAAATCAAAGTTGCTTAGAGTAAAAGGAAGGGAAAAAAATGAATGAAAAAAAAAGTTGAATGGAAGGAAAACTTTTGCCAAAAGAAAACCAAAAAAAGAAAAACCCATCCTTATTCACATTCACCAAAAAATCACAAATCAAAGTCATACGATGCAAAAAGTAAAAGTAAAATCAAATCAAGTCATTTTCTCTTCCTCTCTTTCCCTAAACCAATTTCTCAAATCTCAACAAGAGTTTCTTTTCCTTAACCAGCAGACAAACCAGGCATCCTAATAGACCTAAAACAAAAGAGAAAGCGAAAAAATCCACAAAAATCAATTCAACTTGATATTATCCGGGGAAGAAAGGAAAAAGTAATAATCATCACAAACCTATATAATTCAGAATGTTCAAACCTCCAACATTTATCATCCAATTCCAAAAACCTATGATCAGTTAACCTATCAGCTGTAGGTCTCAATTCAGGATCCCTAACGGAAGAAAAAAACACAACCCAATCATCATTAATCAACAACTTTCAAAAATATGAAGAGATTGAAAAGAAAGAGATAGGTTTTTCAAGGGGGGACATACACAATAAAACATTGAGCTAAGAAATGATCTGACATTCTTCCTAATTTCACATCAGCAGGAACAGGTGGTCTAAGTCTTTCAGCTCCCAACTATTTTGTTTTGATTCATGTCAACCAAATCCAAATCAAACCATCAATCATCGTTACGATCACAAGCGGAAAACATAACCTACCTTAAACATAGCTTGGATAGCTTCTTCATCACTCCATGGTCTTCTTCCAGCAAACATTTCCAAAACAACACAACCCAAGGACCATATATCCACCTTAGCACTATACCCTTTCTTACCTGGATTATGTACTACTTCAGGTGCCATCCAAAATATAGATCCTTGTAATGACATTTGTGTATTATCTTGATAGATATTATCTGATTTTTTGGAAATTCCAAAATCCGAAATTTTACAGTTTCCATCTAAATCCACTAATAAATTATCGGCTTTCAAATCCTAGAAACAGTAAAAGAAAATTAATAAGCCGGTTGATCGAATTGATTGAAGTAGTATGAAGCACGCTTACCCGATGTAAGATATGAAGACTGTGTAGATACTTCAATCCTTCAAGAACTTGTGAAGTGAAAGATTTGATCACATTTAATTCAAATGCCCCATGTCTTCTCAAACAACGTCCAATAGATCCACCGGGAATATACTCTAGAAAGATACTTAGGTAAACTGTTGTTTCCTCAAACCCTATTTTTCAATCAACGCAATGAAAATCAGTCAATAGATCACTAAAAAGGAAGCAGAAAAGAGGTCTAACCTAGGTATTGAACAATATTGGGATGTTCAAGATCTCTCATCAAATGAATCTCAGATTTCAGTGCTGCAACTACACTCTTTTGTCGTTCGTCATCTCGATCACTCCTTGTCTTGGGTAATTCAACTTGTTTTACGGCCAACATCTCTCCATTCGTCGCATTCAGTGCTCTTCGGAAGAGTGTATTTAAATATCAATTGCAGTCACCATTGAGATAATCAAAAAACTCACAGATATACTTGTCCGAAACTTCCTTTTCCAATCAGTTCACCCTTCACCCATTTGAACGAAACTAAGAATACAGAGAAAATTCATTTAGTGCAAAAGTACAAAGGGAATGTTTGACAAATGAAACACAAACAATTATCCGGGTCTTCATCTCGATCAGCAGAACGGGTTTCATCAATCGAATTAGGAATCGATAAGTGCATCGAACCAGGAACGACTTCCTCAATCCTAGCACCCCACAGCTTTGTGCTCTTCCTTCTCAAGAGCGCGCTCTGGGATCCATTTCCGACAGCGCTGGTGATATCACCAGCACTTAATGCATTGCTACTCATCGGACCACCTCGCTTTAATAACTTTTTCTTTTCTTGTGCTACCACTCTGATCGAACGAGCTCGACCATTCAGTCTTGAAGGTTGAGGAGATGGACATGGAGATGGACTGATAGGTGAACATGGAGGCGGTGGTCCAATATCTATAGGTTTATCCAAATCATGATGCGGGAAGAATTCTTCCAAATGTTCATAAACTTCATCTACTGCTGGTCGGACTGCCCAATCATCACCAGTAAACGAAGTCCTCCGATCTCCATCTCTTTTGGCTGCACTGGGGATCATCAGACTGCTCGTACTTGTGCTAGAGGAGTGATGTTGATTGACAGTAGTGGGTGGTGCTAATCGAGGTGGTCGTACAGGACGTTCAGCAGCTGTATCAGTCTTTAATGTCAACTTGGGTTTACCTGTAGATAAAGGAGCTGTGGTTGTGATGATTGAAGGTTTCATTGGTGTTACGAATGTTCCGACCAACTCATCATCATCATCATCCTCAATAATTCCAAACGGATTCTGGTTTTTGAGAATTTCAGGACCACCAGAGTGAACAGTTGTGGGATTTGAAGACACACTCGTACGCCATGTACCATTAGAGATGGATGTCGAGGACGGACTTCGAGTAGCTGTCGTATCACTTATCGATGGTCGAGCGTTCATGTTTGAATCCATTTGTAATTGGCTAAATCTGACTGCTAGATCTTTCGAGAGCTCATCTGCACGTACAGTCGAAACACCTTCATCTCCATAGCCACCTTCCTGACCCGTGTGACGAAGTGGGTTTTCTTTTGAACGTTGTGGTAGCAGAGTGGGAGTCAAGATCAATGGACCCCCAGGCGAATCAACATCTGCGGAGATATATGCGAGTTGGGAAGGCGAATGGTCTTCAGGATTGCCAAGTCCAGTGTCTTTCAATGACGATGCTATACCAGCTGCTGGTGACGAGTCTTCGAATCGTGCCTTATGACCGGCTGTTGAAGACAATAAGCTGATCTCAGTTGCTGGGCTTATACAGTCACTACTAGGTGAGCTACGCGCCGAATTAGGTCGTCGTGTATGTGACTTCCTATCGAGACCATGCCGCGGTGGATGATAATAACCTCGCTCACCAAATTCCTCTGTTACCAATCGTGAAGACAGAGGTGAGTGAAGCGATGAATCAGAGGATCGTACAGAACTAGCCTTGCTCGCACTCTTGTGTGGATGTGGTGGCCTTCGTAAAGGTCCTCGTCCAGGTGTTAGAGAAAGATCTTCACCTGATCCAATCCGTTGAGTCGCTGGGCCTACATCATCTACCCGTTGACTGCTATTTATGAGTGCTGGGGAAGATGGTTGACGAGGTGGAAGGCTGTAAGCGTTCAATGCACGGCTGACAGGTCGAATGCGAGGTGGTAAAGAAGCGCTCATACTTGAGTTCGGGGTGGGATTGGGTCTAGCACGCCTGATTCCAGCTTGATCGGTCTCAGGCCCAAGTTCACGAACACGTTCTCGACGCTGCTCTCCTTGTTGAAACGAATCCTGAAGTACATCACCCGGTCGACACTGAAGAGCTGAATGACTTACAGCCTGTTGAATATGAGGTTGGGCAGCAAGAGGAGCTTGCATGGGACGCTCTGATCACGATTTGATGATTGGACATGACACAATTCAATGATATGTTAGCGGGTGAAGAAAAGCATGGACAAACAGCTAGGAAGACAGGAAGATCTTCGTTTCAAGATTGCGTACAAAACAATAGAGCAACTGACCCAAGGAATGAGTTGAGCGACTCGGGGTAGTTTCAGATGACCAATGGGGATTCCTTGCAGGCTCCAAGTAGCGATGATCACTCGAGAGCGGTACTGCTGTGCGGGGAGGTTGTGGGTGTTGTGAATTCACAAAGCCGTTGAGGGCTTGTTGCCGAGCTGACGAGACGGTTTGACCTCTGAGTTCGGCTCTGGCATATCCGGACGAGGAGCTAGGCCGAGCTCCATAACCCGGTGTACCAGGCGTACGTCCCCTGAGTGGAGTAGGCTGGGGAAAGGCCACAGTAGGAGCTAGATTCGGGTGACTGGGTCCAGATCGAGAAGATGAACTAAGAGGTAGATGTTGTAAGGAACGCTGAGAGACAAGCTCGTTACTCTGCCCAGGGTGGTTGTTACTTCGTGGTATGCGTAATGGAGCTGGCGCTCGACTCGAGATAGTAGCATTTGAGCTGGGAGGTCGTTCGGCACCTGGTAGAGGTGGATGGGTAGCACCAGGTAGTGCCCACCGTGGATGATCGTGATGATGGCGTAGATCATCCATACTTTTAGCAGATTGCATATCACGTCGATTAGATGGTGAGGGTATATGGTCATTTGAAGGACGAGATCGTGGGTGGTCAGCTACTCGAGGGTCTGAACGACCATCAGCAAACTGAGAAGATGGGGATAGAGTATGAAGAGGGGCAGGTTCAGATGGTCGACGATCATGTGAAGTGTGATTTCTGGAGTTTGCTTCAGTCCTAGAATTGTGATGAGTAGATGTACGGGCGGAAGTCCAATTTTCAGGGTTATCAGCTGAAGGACCCTTAGCTTGACGAGGGAGAAGGTAACTAGGGATCTCAAAAGGTGTGTTTGAGGAAGTGATAGCCATCAGGGCAGAAGCTCGACGTTCTTCATTGAAGGCGGGAGAGCGAGGAGAGGTATGAGAGGGTAAATGAGAAGGGTGAGGTGCTAATGAAGTCTGATTAGGAATAGATTGAGATGAAGGATCGATTCTAGAATTTGAATGCTGCCAACGTGATCGAGCTGAACGAAGACTGTTACCGAATTCAGGAGATTCTCTACCAGGAGATGAAGTATAATTGTCATATTTTGGATGAGTAGTTGATTCTGGAGAATGAGGTGAATGAATGGCAGTCCGATGAGCCGAGGTAGGAGGTAAGATATTAGATGAATGAGATGAATGAGCTGATAGAGGAGCACCATTCAGAGAAAGTGCGGATGAGATGACGATGAGCATTGGTGGATCTGAATCTTGATTAGATCTCATACAAAGATCCCAAAGTTGCCAATCGTCCAATGGTAAACCGATCGGTTGACCGGCTCTAGATCGAGAGATTCGACAGGTAGCATGTTCATCATCATAAATTCCAAGTTTAGCGTATATACGTTCTTTGATGGCAGCAGGAGATGAAGAAGCTGATAGGTCAACAAAGTAAGCAGCATCACTATCCCGAGTGACTAAGACTTGAGAACCGTTTGGGATTCTAGGTGGTCTTGGATCGATCGAATCTGAAGGTCTGTTTGAATCGGTTGAGATGATTGAAGATCTTTGAAGAGGTGGACTAGGTAATGCATGTAGTGATGGTGAAGTGATTGAATTAGAAGGCTGTTTGTTTCCAAAGAATGAATGAAAGAAGGATGATTAGTTTGATTTGATTTGATTTGATTTGATTTGATTGGTAGAGTATATAGAAGGAATGACTAAACTGAGTAAATTGATAAGTTGTTGGATGAAGGTGGTTGATGTTGATGATGAGTTGATGATGATGATTGCTTGTGAGTTCGACTGGTGACTTCGAATCCCGACATTGGATTGGATTGGATTGAAGATTGAAGATTGAAGATTGAAGTTGGCAGCAAGAAACAGATTTGAGTGAACTAGAACAACCGATTTCAGAAAGAAAGAAAGAAAGAAAGAAAGAAACAGTCAGACTACAAGCTATCAAGTATGAGTGTTTGAGTGAGTGATGAACTCTGAAAGTATGAAAATCAAAATGTAGTATGTATGTAAGTACTCACTCTGAAATTTCATTCTCAATTCTCTCTTTCTTACATATAACAGTACAGTATGTAACTATAGCTATAATATCTCCAATCAAATCAATTCTCTTAGTCTTGATACATATCCAAACCATTTCCATCCCTTCCATCTCCAATAACAACCAACTCACTCACTCACAAATCAGTTTCATTCAAATCTTAACTCATAGAAACTCCGGCTTCATGATGAAGATCATCTTTCAAAAAACAAATACCCTGTCCAATTCCGATCTCTCATGAAAGGGTATATGTATAATCCCATGATCAATAAGAAACATTCAGTTCAAAGCTAACGTCTATCTAAAACATTTCATAACATACAACAATTCTAATCAAATCTTACTCTTCATCGACCAAATAATTCAAACTGGATTTATTCTTTTTCGTTTCTTTCTTGCTCTAAAGCCTTGATACCGCATCGAAAACTCACAATGATCTCACCCCTAGAATTGATTAGTCCGAAACCCAATTGAAGAGAGTTGCGGTGACCGGGTTCGCAACTTTCTTCAATCGCGGGTTTTGTTTGCCTTAGGTTTGCCATAGGGTTGCTGACTCCCCTCGAGTCAGCATGTTCCAAACGGTGGTGGGATTTACATCTGGAAGCTCATGTCGAGACACAATTTCATAACATACCCGCCGAAACAACTATACCCTAACTTCATACATTACCTGCCGTGTCTAGTAAAGACCTTGAGAACGAGTAAGAGAGCACTCTATAGTATATATACTGTTGTACTTACGAATGAAAGGTCTAACATTGAAAGGGGATTGTAAGGATTTTTGTCCATACTGAGGAACAAAGAATGGCGCTGATTCGTGGGGTACTGATACATAGGTAAATATATTCTGTTGAGCGGTTGATATTCATCACATAGATATGAAGAGAACTTGATCTTCAGCCATGATCTTGACTGTCAGATATGCTGACTCAAGGGGGATCAGCAAACCTAAGGCAAACCTAAGGCAAACAAAACCCGCAATTGAAGAAAGTTGTGAACCCAGTCACCGCAACTCTCTTCAATCGGGTTTTGGACTAATCAATTCCCGCGGTGTAACCCGTATGCTCCTGGTGGCCCAAAGTTTAACTTTAACTTCTCTACTGGAAGACGGGCTGTAGGTACTAACTCGGCATCTGTAGTGGAGCCCGATAAAAGTGATTCTTGTGGAAAGCGGGGAAATGGAAATAACGGGAACGGGAACAAGAAGAAATTCTTTTATAAAAAGAATAACTATCAATCAGACTATCATTTTAACCGCAATAACAGAAATGGTGGAGATAATCAAGCGGCAGAGGCACCAAACACTTTGGCGGTACAAGTGCAAGCACCTAAACCGTCTTTTCAAAGGAACAATAAGCGAGCTCAGGTTGTAGGAGCGCAGAAACCAAATGCTACAGAAGCTCAAACAACGTAAGTAGAGAACAGAAGTTGTGTTTTGATATTGTCTGGTTGAATACTGACCAAGAGTGAATTATCTTACTGGTAGCCAGATACAATCTGGACGGGGACCATTGTCTCTGTAAGGAGTACACATATATACAGTTAGATAGTCTCAAAGTACATTATGGGTTTAGATGGGTTTCATATTATATTCCTCTCCACCGCCCGGCTTTGGAGAGTCGGCACTCCTCAGAGAGCCCAATGCTGACTTTCCAGAGCTAGGTGAGCTTTCAAATTTCCCTTTTATGCTGTTTCTCTCATATTTCTTCTATAGTTGTTCTAAGACTCCTCAGAGAGCCCAATGCTGACTTTCCTGAGCTAGTTTGTAATTCAGAATAACAAAGTTCCAAGTTAGATCGTGCTCTCTTGAGAAGTTGAGCCGGAAGCTTATCTGGACCCCCAGTGAAGGTTGACCAGAACCTTACAGTCTCATGGCAACATTGTTTTCATTCATCCTAACCCTTCTCTTCTGTATTCTTAATTTGGGGATTAAAATTGTGAGCGCTTGACTCACAAACTCAGCTTTGCTAGGCTTCAAAACAAAGCTCAGCAAACGTTCAAAATTCTCCAGTGTTGCACTGTCTGCATTAATGGAAAGTGGGCTTACTGTAGCGGTAGGCAGCTGGTAGATGTCAAGATGCGACTAGAAGTGTTTGAGTCTCTGATGGTAGGCAAATATTCTGATCAAAAATGCTCAACTTTTCTGTTCTTGCTACAAGGCACTTTTGCCATCTTTGCCATCTTTTGTCACTCCTTGTGATGAGAAAAACAAAAAGTGTCATGATGACACTGCAACCTGACACTTTGATATCTTGTGCTTGAATTCATAAAGTTTTGCACAAAAGACAGATCATGCAGGGCTTGAACATGACCCACATAC
>MWRK01027641.1:0-16851 GCA_002157035.1 Melampsora medusae f. sp. deltoidis
CCAACACCTGGGGCCTTTCCACATTGGGTCCCTTTGATGACCACCAATGCGGCGGGGCTTTTTGGCCTCAGGGCCCCTTGATGGCCATTGAGGGAGTATTTCAGCTGTGTGGACATAAAAATTTCCAACACTGCGGGGCTATGGGACAGGAAAGATAGTTTGAGGTTTCATCAGGATATTGATGGACAGAGAAACATTTTGAGATACAATTGAAATGTTGGTGGACGGGAAACACATGTTGAGTTATACAGAAGGTATTGGTGGATAGGAAAAACATTTTGAGTTAGAATCAGGATATCTGTGGAAGGAAAACACATTTTGAATTTAAATCAGAGATACCTTGCATATGATGCATCCATGTGGTTTGTGCTGTATCTTATGCCTACCTGAAGTTATATTGAAGTTTTGTTGAAAACATACAGAAGTTATCTTGAATTCTTTCTGAAGTTTGTATGAAGACTTCCTGAAGTCCTTGTAGTCTCTGGCCTTCAGGAGCCTAGTAGATGGGGGCTGTGATGAAATCTCTAAGTTGGTCATCAGAAAATGATACAGCTCCTGAGACAACACCTGAACCGCTGCAAAATGCAACCAATTTTGACACCTTGGTAGAGCGGAGTGTAGGCTCCAAAATGCCCCACTGCAAAGTCAGATCACTATTTTTATAAAGAAAAACCCCTCACGGTTTTGTAGTGCAGTGACCAATATAACTTTGCTATATTATATAGCACAAAATCTTGCAAAAATGACCGCAGATATTGCGCAAAATCAAGTGAAAACAAACAAATTTCAAACAGCATAAAACCGGTATACCGCCTGGATTTACAACTATAAGGAGAAACACCTTCCAGGACGGGTTTTGCAGTGTTGGGTCTGCTATGAAACAATCCGGCTCTGGGTTGCAGTGCACAGCCTCTGCTATGTAATTCATAGGTCATAGCAGAGGCATGAATTGCTTCCAAACTGCTCTGAAACTGCTATCTACATTGGAGTGGTTCTGGTATTGCCTGAGATCTGTCTCTTGTATTCACTTTCCAGGAGAATACAACATGAAAAACATGTGGATAATTATATCTGTGGTTTTTGAGTGAGTATATCCCTTAACAGGTTTCATAAGAAGGATGAAATTTTGGAGGGTTACAATGAAATAGAACTACCTTTAAAGATCCTCATCTTTGGACATCTTCAAGAACATTGCACTGCGTATAATCAAATTCTTCTATCATGAAGACTCTAATCATCTCTTACACATTTTTAGTAATTAAATGCTTAGCTCATCCCTCTTATAACAATGAGTGTACAAGACTGTCCTTTGAATCACCTCAAGAGGTTTCAGAAAATGCACCAGTAGTAAATCACCTTCAGAGAAGGTCTGATGAGATTGTATCTCCTCAAAACAGGTCCACAAACAAGGCAGATACCAAAGTATTCAAGAGTCTAATATCGTACAAGACCAAGCCAGATTCAATCCAACTATGCTGTCTTTTAGGAACCTTAAAACACTTAGGATCACAAATCACCAAGCCTATCCTACTAGTACGATCAGGGAAATTTTGCAGTCATGTTTTTAAGAAAGGTGGCAGTTTTGGCACTGCAATCTCACTTGCCATAGAATGTCTAAAGATCAAGGATTTGTCAAAGAGGGACAAGATATGGTTGCATGCTATCTTGAAGCATCTTCAAGAGTATCTACCACAAGGACCACTAAAACCATTGTACATTGACATGGAACAATGTACCACAAGCCGTGCTGCCTTGCACCTTCATCTAACATTAGGTAACTCACAACATGATGGTTTGATAAAATTGATTGAACTGATACTGACACCCAGCAATGTTCAAAATCACATAGAATTGGATCTTATAAGTGCTAGTCACACCATTTGGACTTCGGCTGTAGAAATTACACTCACAGATGCCAATTTCCGTGAGTGACCTCTATGTGACAACTTTCCCCTATTGATGAAGTTGTTAAAAAAACTTTTCTTCTGCAGCCTTAGCAGAAGTTTACGCAAGAGTTGAGATGATTCATCAGATAAAGCCACATGCTGAGAACCCAAAGCTCTCCAAACTATCCAGCTCTATGATTGAGACTTATGATGATTTGATCAGAGGAAGTTGCCCAATTCCAGACAGCCAGCTTAAAAAGTCATTAAAGAGGTGCCAAGAGATATTCATGAAATCAAATTCATCCAGACTTGACAAGGATCTTGCATATATGGTACTCTGTGAATATACAAAAATTTCTTCAAGAGCAAAAGAGATAGTAGAAATCCTCCAGGAAAAAGATCCTTCATTTGGAAGAATGTTGAAATCATTTAGGAGGATACCTTCTGATGATGTAGAGTTGATCAGAGAGATCAATAAGCTGTGGAGAGACCATAGGTATGACCCTTTTGGAAAATTGATCCACCCCTTTCTAAAGGTAGAGGAGACCGAGTGGCAAGATATTGAGGACATCATAGAAGCTCTGGTAGAAGCTCTGGTGAATGATGAAGGCTGTTTAGTGGAATCAAAAGTACTTCTACTTGGGGAAGATCACATTATAAAGCTACTACACCGTGTTTTCTATCATTTCCAAGGCACCCAATCATACCTTTACAAAAGAGTGGAGTGGAGTGGTATGTTTCTTTTGCCTTGGACCACAATGAGTTGTCCTTGGAGGTCAAAATTCTGGCCTCAAGTCTTGAAAAGAACTCATAGTTTCATTCAAATTTTGTAGGACATTCTGAAAGTTTCAGATTCAAGAGACCTAAAATATGTACAATCTGCCTTGAGGGTATTGAGCAGGATGTTGATTTTGAGAATCCTATTCTGTATGAAGATTATGTTTTGAATCTGAACCATGGCCCTGGGGAAAATCACAAATTTCACAAGAAATGTCTACGTGTAAGTTTTGCATTTCAATCATAAGATGCATGACTTGAATTGTCCTCTGATTTGTTATATTTATGTTCAACCCAAAAACAGCAAATGAAGGAAAGCAATCACAGTATGCCATTAAATTGCCCAATGTGCAGGACCAACATTGATGGGGTCATTTTATGAATAAAGAGGAGGAATTCTTTCACTTTCAAGACAGATTCACTCTTTGAGAATTCAAAAGATTCATTGGGAATATTGAGTGAAGACAAAACAAGCTGAATATTGATTTCATAATAGATGTGTTGGCCCCAAAAACTATGGATAAAAGTTTGAGATCAAATCTTCTGACCACTGTCTTTTGAACCTCTTATTGGTTCTGTCTTGTTTCTCAAATGCTTTGCTAATATAAGAACAATCCTGTGGAAATAGTTCTCCCACAAGAATAAACACCATGCTCAATCTTGTTCATGAAATGTTGGAAAAAATACATCTCATTTCAGACAGGTCACAGAAAGGATTAGAGTACCCTGTTGGCTTCAATCAATTGTCTTGTTTCTGGATATTGGACACAAAAATTGCAGAAACACTGAAAACAATCATGTACAAGCTAAATATATATCATACTGTATCAGTAGGATGTAATTTTGGAATAAACCCACATTAGCACATACAAAGTGGTCACATTTACACACCTTTGGTAATGAATATACATTAACACTCCACTGTGACTTTTACATGAAAGTGAAGATTATTCCGAATGTGTGTTTTAGATACACACAAAACTTTGTTGAAATTGTGATAAACAAACAAACAGTGGAATGTCTTGATACAAGAATTGGTCTTGACCTTTTTTTTTGATTTGGTAAACAAGGTCATTGAGGTTGATGGTGGCAGATATACAATGCATCTTAACTTTTTTTTGTCCGCCACACCACAATGAATTCTCTTTGACATTCCAGGTTGGCAAATCTAAGATCCTCCATTGAGACGTCAGCTTGGTTTGGGCCTCTAAAAATTTTTTGTCTTACATATGGGTTCAATTCCAATTGAGAACAAGAATTTCAAAGTCTCCAATTAGGAACTCAACCTGAACAGAGAGTTCATAGTGTTGGGGTTCATAACAAGTACTGCACAACACAATAAAAATAGGTTGGAACCCTTTGTGTTGTGGTCCTGGATGGGTTTGATTATTGCTGAGCACGTCAAATTTGTGATTTCACTCTAGCATCAAAACATCAAGATATTTCAACTGTTTGAAATGTATTTCTTGATTGTCCTACTTTGTAAACAACTGTTGCTTTGTTCTCTTCATTCAACATCATTCACTTCATCCTTTCTCCTCTAAACACTGCAGGTTTGATGTTTGGGAGAAAATATATTAAATCCTTGTTGCATCCTTGGACAATGATTACCAACTCACCAATGAGCCTCATCTGCGGATAAATTCAGTAAGTACATGACACACCAGCAATTTGTACAAGTATATGCAAGTCAGATAGCAAAAAGTCAAGACACATGATACTTAATTATCATCACTTTCCCTCAGGGATATCTCTTTTTTATCCTGTTCCTTCTCACAGTTTTGGGAGAAGAAAAGTTCAACTTTCTGAAATCACCCATTCCATGGGTTTATGTCTTTTTCTTTGGTTTCATTGTCACAGCTTTCTTGAATGACAGAGTTCTTCACACCACTGATCCATCGGGTGTTACGTCTTTGGAAGGAATAATTGATCTCCAAAACTTTACATTCATACCAGATCAAGACACAAGCACTCCTTTAGGTATATTGTTGGATTTTGATTCCAGGAAAAACATCATATTCAGAGAGAAGAGATCAAAAACTCTGTCAATGAAGCAGTCATACCTAACGTGAAGCAGCCCTATATAGATGAAGCAGCATCTACTTCATCTGAAATTGGTCAGGGAGAAGACAGAATTACACACAAAGAACAGGACACCCCACCTCCAGAGGTCACAACACTAGATGATCAGGAATGCTCAGATAAATACAACTTTTCACCAGATGTGAAGAAGGTTTCTAGATAAAAACGTAACCAAATCCCTACTTTTCTCCAAAAGACAAAATGAAAACCTCATCAGGAATAAGATCTCAGGCTGTGAACACACAGAATAGTAAGCCCATGCGGAATGCTTTATCTATTGAAAATGTAGAGACAAGAGCAAGTCTGACTTGTGCTGTCCTTCAACGGCAATCAAGATTAGCTTTAGGGAAGAAGTTTGGGATGTCTGGGGCAATCAAAGCTTACTTTGAGATAATGAAAGAACTTTGCATATTTGATCTTTCAAACCAATCAAAATAAACTCCTTACAGAGAAAAGTTGAGATTGTTTTGAAAAAATTAGGACTGATTTGGTCCTCAGAGTTCTTGGTGAATGCAAGCTACAGAGGGCCACAATTTTCATCTTTGAAGCCTCTTTTGCTTGGTGATGCTTGTATTAGTAAATTCCTCAAACAATACCTGAAACATGAAATCTTGGATTTGGATCATGAAAAGATATCAAAATCAAATTTAAACAAACAAAGACCTGCTTGCCACTTCTTAAAGCCTGGTAAGCTGATGATATACTACTTGAGTCTTTCACAAAATTCAAGCAGGGTGAGTAGGTCCACAAATCTGCTATTCCAAGTACTTAGATACTGGACAAAATCATCAATCTACAAAAAACTTGTCTCCAAGATACCTTCAGACTTTGAATATGTAACAGTTGAATGTCGCCAAATGTGTGTGGCAAGAAAGGGGGAAGGGAGTGCAGGATTCAGAAGAACTCAAACTACAAAATTGACACACTCACTGTGACTGGCATTAGAAACTTCTGTGGGTTCATTCATTCATCCAAACCCAGGAAGACAAATACAACTTGCGAATAAGTTCTCTAGTTTTATAAAGCAATCTGGAAAGAAGGTCATTAAGGCATGTGGAAGTCAAGAAATCACGCAATTCTTTACAGACATTAATAAGATGATGTGGGAAAGCTATCAAGAGAAATTAAAACCAATCAATCAATCTGTGGATGTGTCAAACACCAAAGTAAGTCTCAGTTGGGCCATGGTTTCTTCTGAAATAAAAGCTGCCCAAGATTCAATTGCCCCATCCTTTATGGGTTTGTTAGGGCTCATGAATCCAGAGATGACAAGTCCCATTGGTTGGAATGGTACTTTTGAAAGTGGTTGAGAATTCTTGATATCTTATCCCTCTACATGGCATAGATATCTTTCATAAACTACTCATCCAATTGTTTTCAATCCAGCCAAGAATGCAAAGGTGGAGACAGAAGGTCAAATGTCAAGGAAACAATTCATTACTTAGGACTGAATCCTACTAATTATTCTCCCCAGAGATCCACATGGTATCTTGTGGGCTTGTGGTATGAGTCAATCCAATGTAAAAGTGACAGCACAGCTTTAAACCTCAATGTTTTGTACCCACACCAGGAAAAGATCAAACAAAAGTGCATCCAATTAGATGATCAATGATTTACAAACAACAAGAGAGGGACCAGCAATGCAAGCCTCACCAGAGGATTTGATATGCACAATTCTTTTCACTTCCTGGACCTCTTCGAACAAGTTCAGTATACTCTGGCTATCTTAGTATATCTTTGAGTTTGGAGTGTATCTGATCTTGTCAGCTTGATACGTTTCCCAGAATTTCTCCAATTTATTTCTCACATTCTGTTACATAAACAATTTATCACTCAGCAATTTTTCAAAAACACAAGTCTGTGACTATAAATTCTTTTGTCTCTACCATATTGCAATACTGATAACAGTTATTTAGCACTTTATATGGCGTCTACAGCTTGCCTTCCAGATGTAGATACAATACAATTGCAACACACACACCATAGAAGATATGGTGGTGATAGATCTCTTTTTCATTGCAGCAATACCTTTTCTCTACCCCAAGCCAGCAGCTATGACCTAGAGTCCATTACAGCATGGCAGGGGTTCACTCAGATGATTTAGGGAAAATCAGGAGATGCAGCTCTGCCAGGGTATACCCCCACATCATCTCCTTATATAAATAACAACATCTACTGGGTTGATTACATAGATCCCCATCCAGGGTTTAATTCTTCATGTGACAACAACTCAGTACCAAAACTAACTCAGTCCAAGAGTAAGAGAGCTTTGAGCAAGATGGGGGCCCTACCCTATGTCCTAGAGGTGGACATCCTATTCACCCAAACCAGAAGTTCATACATATCTCTGTTGTCTGATCCACACTGTCCAAAACAATCCTTGGATTCACATAGCCAAGGTGATCTTAGATGACAACAGCCTCAAACATGGAATTCAAGGATTTCATTGACAAATCTTGGAATGGCCCAACAAAGCCTGGAGGACTTTGGATACAATATTTTATGTATGACCACACCTTGAATTTGGAAAGCCAATGTCTTCCTGTTGCCAATGAGATGAGCTTAAGCACCCCTAGCTCTGCACAATTCCTACATCACAGGTTTGTCACTAATCAACCTCAACAAGGGGCTTGTGTGTGCATGTGGCTGTTGTTACAGGTAGAAGTTTTAACCTTTTCATGACCAAAAGTAGTCTACATCCACTTACCCTCACTTGAGCCCATTGAACTCTGGTACTTCTTAAACTTTGCTCAAGCCCTCCAGCTACATCTCTGTAATGAACATTTGCCCCAGATTCCTTCATGGAAGTTAGGAAAGCTATTCAATCTCAGTTCAAAATCATTGATTTTGAAATCTCCAAACCGTGAAATGTACCATGCCATTGATTTTTCCAAAGGATTGTAGCTCACAGGTTCCATTTGGAAACTACCTGAGTATGTACCACAGGTAAAAAGATTCAAACAACGGGATCTAGCTTCAGATATACCGGGAGATTGCGCTGATTGTGGCATGTCTGGATGATCTCAAAGGAACTCACAGTTTTGAAATTGGTAGGTAATTAATGGAGCCTCTTTGTCAATGGGCGGTTGATTTTTTTGCAGATTCACAATGTGGTGCTTGTTGAAGATCTGACAGCCCGTATCACCAAAAAATGTGTTGTGTAGCACGACAAAATCAGAATTTCTATAATTCACACATCAATAAATCAAATGTATCAATTCAAAAAACTTTCAAGCTCATAAAAACGAATAACACAGCATCCAAACCATAGTCACTTTCACCAGTCAAAGTCCGAATTTAAGAAGATAATGTTCATCATTGACACAATTCATGTCAAAGAAACAATCATCACGATAAATATCAAGGATTAGATAACAAAGGAATTTTAACTTTATCCCAAAACACATTACCAGTCACACTAATCAATTCTCTAATCTTGATCCCTTCCTCGATAGATTCTTCTCTAGTTTTAACTAATTCTTTCAATTCAATTGAAACTTCTTCAGCTATTTGATCTGCATAATTTGGATTATCTGTTGTTGTTGTTGAAGAATTCCTTGATCTAGCTTCAAGTAACTAAGATTTCGATGAAATGAAGATTATTACTAGTTAGCAAGTCTTTTCAAACTAATTAAAAAATTGTGAGATGAAGTTGAACATGTCATGTCGGTCTCTTGTTGAATGAAGGAGATCGGAAAACGTACATGTTGCGCGACCAAAAGCTGTGATTCTAATCTAGCATTAGAACATAAACTATTTCGATTTTTCTCGATAGATTTCTTAATCCTAATCCAATTATCTTCAATAATCATCTCTTTTTCATCTTCATTGAATTCAGATATCTTCTTCTCATCTCCTCCTTCTTTTTCTTGATCCTTTTCAGACGATTTTCTTGTTGATGAACCAAAATAAATTTCATAACAATCTTTAGCCAATGACATAATAAATGAATAAACACTTTCAGCCGTAATCGAATGTAGAAGTAAAACTGATGAATCTCTTAATTTCATATTAAGATAACAAGGATCTTTTGAAGGGATTAGATCATCTAATAATGCTTCTGAATTTAAACCTTTATGATCATTGAAACTCGAAATCGTCTTTGCTTTTGATTCAGGCTTTGTCGATTCAGGTTTTGTAGAGGTTTCAGTGGATCCTGAGAGGAAATGAAGTAAAGCTTCATTTTCAGTTTCTTGTTTTCTTGCTAATTCAAGTAATTCGAATCCAAATGTATCACTTGCTCCATTCTCCTGAGTAATACTAGGTAAGATTGGAGGTGGTGACGCAATTCGTTTAGGTGGTTCGATCGTAGATCCTGTATTTCCTTCTGATTGATCTGTTGGTGGTAATGGTGATGCTGGTGATGTAGATCGAGAGGTCATGTTTTAGTCCAATAACTTTAATCGGGAGATATAGACTGAGTGGTTCATCGTGTGAAGATACGACAAGTGCAATTGAAAAACCTTGGAGGTTACGGATATTCGATTTAACCTAACGAGGCACCTGGATATCCATTACATATCCGTGCGTGGTGATCGCCACTCCACGACCTTGCTCTATCCTCACAAAGAGAGCGGAGTTCTTCTCAGTATTGATTCTAAATCTCTCAAGCTCTTTCAAGTTTCCTTGGGATTTTGTTTTGCCATTGTGGCCACTTTCAAATCGCCCTACCTATCACTGGCACGTACACACTTATAACTATTGAGGGTCATCCCGATACATGACTGAGCTATAAACATGAACGTCTGATCGCCGCAATGCGTTTCAACAGATTTGCAAGGAATAGTGTAAATATATACATTCTATGTGTTTTCTAACCTATTGCAATTTCAAGCATGTTACTCCATTCTCAAGCCGTTTTAGACTGTAATAGATCACCGACTCTTTGATTACTCAACATTCTACCTTCCTTCTTTTTCCCTTTACCATTCTGATTAGGTTCCTGTTTATTTTTCTTCACAGGTGGCGGTCTATTCGTATCATCATTCTCACCATCCTCTCGATCAAATGGTTGTGGACCTTTATGAAAGAGCAACAACTCTGGGTACAATGTACTTGATGTTGGTATAGGGGTTGTGATAGACTCTATTGATTCAAAAAATCCGTATCATCAATGAGATTGGGCTACATTCAAAGAGATTGGAATGGGTGACGAGTATGATTTACCTTCAGATGAGCAATTCGAGTTCAAGTAGTCTAAACCAGATATGATGGTTTGTGATTCGGAAATCTGTAGCAAAACAAATGTAGAAACTCGGCACTCAGTCTGAAATGTTCGATTTGAATGATTCAGACTCACCTGATCCTTTTGAATGACTAAACCTTTGAGAGAATTTCTTGGTTCGGAGTTCTGCTCAGGTTTGTGTGATTGATCGACTGATACCAATAATTCATGGTTTGAGGTATCCACCATGTCAAGGACTGGCAGATTGAAGTCATGGTAGCGGACTTGAAGAGAATTATCCCCAGTAGGAGACAGGATAGATGAAACCGACAGTACGGCTACTACTGAAGAACTGCGGTGGTCATCAGACCCGAGGTTTGAGAGACTAATTATCAGGAGAAAGCCGACTTACCCAACTGAAGATACAACAACATAGCGTTCATCATCTGCCTTGGCTCCACTAGTGCAGATCATGTTGTTGATACACATTTCTGGTGATATGGGTTTTTTTTCTGTGCAAGGTTCCGAGGGCTTGTCGGCTGTCTGATTTGCAGTGGGTTTTGTCGACGTGTCTACAGTCGGTGGCTCGCATTGTGCCCCATCTTTCACTGCCACTTTCGCATCACCATTCTCAGCTTTCGGTTGTCGTTTCTGATTTTTTCTTGATTTGATGAACCATGCTTCTTTTTCTGGTTGGACTTTTAATCCCGCTGAAAGTCCTTTAACAGAGATCTTTTGCTTCAGTTTAGCTTCTTTCACATCCCAAACATAGATATCATCATCCCCTCCACCACTGAGAAGTACTCCAGATTGCCCACTATTACCAGGCACCCAAAGAAGAGCTCCGACAAAACGTTGATGGCCCAGAAGATAACTTTCGATAGACCAGGCATTAGGATACCGCGAAAGTCTGACATGTTCATCGCGATCCGCAGAGACGAGTAGTGGGGTAGGTTGAATGGGGATGAAAGTGAGAGACGTGAGAATCGAAACGTGACCACCAATAGGTGCCAATGTGATTGTGGGTTTCGTGGGCTGATCCTTTGGTGTTTTCTCTGGTGTAGTCTCCTTGGGGTCTTCGTCAGGATCCGAAGCGAGGATCAGATTTTCAGATCCTTCGATTGGGAGACTATGAATATTTCAATACATTGATCATTAACATGTGCCCGAGTGATATAGTGCTGGAAAGTATGAGGACCTGACTTGTAGATGTCTCCAGACTTATCACCAATCACGATGTTTTTACCATTCGGAGAGATCAACAGAGCGGTTGCGCGCTTGGATAGTGCCCTGTGAATTCAAGATTTCAGCTTCTTGAATTAAAGCCTATGGAGAATATAATCGAAACTTACCTAGATTGTAAAAGTTTTAATTCAGGTAACTCCCAGGTATTCAAAAGTTTATCTTCACCCGTACTAATTAGCAGTGAACGAGTTTGACCAGTTGATTCAATTTTTTGCTGATGAATGGCCATCAAACGGATGAAGCCAGAGTGAGATCCTATGGTATGATTTGTTGACTTCTGATCAGATAAAACACTAGATAGAATTTGACCATTTCCTAAATCTGCAACTTGAAGATGAGCATTAGATGCTATTACTAATAATTTCTTATCAGCACTTCTTGTTAATCTTTGACAAGGAATTCTCATTTTCTTTAGTCTTGATGATGATATTTTATGGTAGAAGGTATTAGTTGTTGTGGTTTGAATTCGATTGTCAATTTTTCTTGCTCAGCTTCAGCCTTCATCTCACTTCCGGTCACCGGTACCGTGTCGGCCAATGACTTTTTAGACGGAGTGTCACGTGTTCTCCCGTGAAACCCCCTTCTTGATTTTGAGACCCCAACTTTCAACAATTTAATGCTGAGCACGATCGTACAGAACATACTCATATGTAAGGCAAAGAAGCTGATCAATCAAGCCCAAACATGTCCTCAGAAACCCCTACCCTCGACACAACTTGCACAGAAGCCCCCGTAGAAAATCTAGAATCTGAAGAACCGGAAACCACTTCGAAGACTGAAATCGACACTAGCGGTAGTAGTGCAGCTATCTCTTCAGCTTCAAGTCCCGCATCATCAGATACAGATGCAAAAAAAGAAGAAGGCTCACAAACTTCGACTGAAGGATCAACCAATGAAAACGCTCTACATTCCGATGAACCGAAGAGTAACTATATCAGTGAGTCAGGGTTACTAGATTGTTCAGAATTCAATGAGCTTATCACATCACTCTTCAACTTTGATCCAGTTAGTCTCAAGCCCGAGATAACAGAAGGTAAGCTGATACCTTGACTAGATCTTACTTATTCTTGCTGATACTGCATGTCTCTTTGAATTTCCAGAAGAGTTGAACCAGTACGAAAGGCAATTGAAGAAAAAAGGTATATTTACCTTTGTGAACTCAGAACAGAATGATTCTGATCACTTTTATAACGTCCACTCCGAATCATAATCTTCTAGGTGGTAGCATTCGATACAGATATGATTCTTTTCTTCTCAAGGGATTTTCTGTCGCGATTCGAGATGGTGCTATTCAAACACTATCAGAAGACCCACGTATACAATTTATCGGTGAGTTATCAAAAACCTCAAGGTTCTTTGTTGATCATGAACTCTTACTCCATGTTTCTCTTTATAGAGCCCGATGGCGACGTTCACATATAACCTTATTGTATTGGACAAAAGTTTTGTTTATATCCTTATCTTGGCCTGCTGTAACATATCTTATCATGAGCCATAAGAGCTAGTTCATGCTATATCACTCCCCTCTTGTATATATCTTAGGATCGGGACATGGATTGTAGCATAAATGTAAACTTCACCCTGTTTAAGATCATCCTAAACGCTTCGAAATGAGAGCTTACAACAAATTCATGAGGCAAGGGTAAGAACTTTGTCCAGTTCAACCAAGGTATGTTGGTGATGAATTTGTTTCACCTCCCTTCAGTGTGTGATATGACGCCCATGTGATACCCGTTTGACGCTTTCAGAGCATATCTATCCATTCCTTTGTACATAATCTGAATCTGAGTCAACTCACCAATTCACCTGTTCGGCGAAACCGGGTAGTTGATCAGCAGTGCGCACATAAAACGTCAGGTAATCGTTCCAGTACATGAAAAAAAGTTGACAAAACTTTTGTGAAAGATCATCATCAATCGTCATCCAGCTAGTCCAGGAATATCCCTTTTGTCTGTCCTTTCGTAATACTATTAGTATTCTGCAAGAACCATGTTAAACTTCGCAAAGTCACGCACTTCATGGTCTTACCTGTTTACCTTTTCTTCCATTGCTACATCTTTCTTGGAACAAAGTGTTCTGAAAAATGTCGAGTATTTTGAGGTTCCGTCTATAGAAGCAAGGATTGATAGCCCAACATCTGCATATAAAACCACTCCAAGCCACGACGTTAGCGTTTCCTCAAGGAAGTCTTCCAATTCAAATGTCAGCGATCAACATCATACTCAAGGTGAAGAGAGTATGGAACTTATCATCCCTAAAGTGGCCATTCCAAACATGAATGAACGTTACAATACCAAGTTGCTCGAGGATCCAACTTCAGACGGAAGAAGTAATTGTCAAACGTTTCCATCAAAACACTTTTCAAGCCGAGATGCCAGCACTTCTTCAAACATACATTCAAATTTGATTTTCAGAAGAAGTCTTCCAATTCGAGAAAAAGACACAGAAAAATATATCAATCATGGAGTGCTTATTCCCGACTTGAATGAACCTTACGTGGATGAACCTACATCTGCTTCATCTGAAGTGCGAGAGAGAGATAACAGGATGATAAATGATGGGCTCAATAGCCCACCTCCAACAAACACTCTTCCAGTCAAAACCACATCGACTCATGATGACAGCGCTATCAGCGAACCCCATGGAATTTGTGAAAACACAAAGAGGAAAAAGGTCGCAACAGAAGATTCAAAACATTCGTATACCGACGGTTTGCCAACAAATTTGAATAAGCGTCCTGCAAAGAAACATAAAAAAACACCCGCTTTTCCACAAAAGCTCAGGCTAGTCACTCCATCAGGAATAGGATCCCGGGCTGCACAGAACAGTGAACTTCCAGATGATTCAAAACATGCATTTACCCACAGTTTGCCATCAAATTTGAGTAAGCATCCTACAGAGGAACATGAACAAACTCCTGCTTTTCCAGCAGAGATAAAAATTGAAACCCCATCAGGAATAGAATCCCAGGCTACTCAGGACAGCAAACCCTTGCCAGATTGTTCATACAACGGAAATGTAAAGGCGGATCGACATGTTGTTTGGGCCGTCACTCAGTGGCAATCGAGATTAGCATTAGGGAAGAAATTTGGGATGTCTGAAGATATCAAAGCTTACTTTGAGACATTGAAAGAATCCACTATATTAAGAATGTCAACCCGATTGAAACAACTTGGCTATGAAAAACAAGTTGAAACAACTTTTGAGATAATCAGGACGAATTTTGTTTTAGGAGTTCTCGGAAGTCTCAATATCACCTACAGAGGGGCAAGTTTCTTACCATCAATGGATCTTTTGCTTGGTGATGCATGGATCTTTCTCAAAAACTACTTGAACCGTGAATTAATGAATGTTGATCTTGAGGAGCTGCTAAAGTCAATCTCTGTTACCACAAAGAAAGCTTACTACTTCTTACAGCCTGGTAATCTGATGATATATGCTCTATGCCTGTCAAAAAACATAACTGTAGCCCCTCAGCTAATTATTCAAGTGCTCAGACAATGGACAGAATCATCAAAATATAAGGAATCACTCTCCAAAATAACTTTAGACTTACAATTTTTTTTAGTCAAATGTGAGAAACTGTATCAAGAAAGGGGAACAAGGCAAGTTGGAGCCTACCAGAAACAAACTCAAACTCCAACAGAGTCAATTGCACCAGGTACTTCTGCAGTCTCCTCCATTGATCCAAATATAGGAAGACAAACCATTTCCTCCAGGATGCCAGTTTTCAACTTCTCTCGTTCTGTAAGGAAATATGGGGATATGATCATTGAGACACATGCAAGTAAAGAAATGACCCAATTTTTCACCAACCTTAAAAAAACCATGATGGAAAGCTATATGGAGAATTCAAAAAGAATGGATCAATCTGTGAATGTGTCAACCAACAAAGTCCGTCTTTGTTGGGTCATGGTCAATAGAGCAATCAGAATTGCCCAAAAATCAATCATGCCATGTTTTATAGGCTTGTTGGGGCTCATGCATCCAGGAATCAAAAGTCCTCTAGCTTGGGATGATATTTTTGAAAGTGGTTGGGAATTCTTGAAAGATTATTTAACTACATGGCATAGATATCTTTTGGAGACTACCCACCCAATGGTTTTTGATCCAGCAAAGAATGCAAAGTTGGAGATTGAATGGTCCAATGTCAAGGAAGCAATTTATTACATACATGGACTGAGGACTACTAATCATTTCCCCCAGAGACCCATCTGGTATCTTGTGGACTTGTGGTTTGAGTCAATCCAACATGAAAGTGACATCATACCTTCAAACTTCAATGTTTTGTGCCCAAACCGGGAAAATATAATCAGAAAGTGTATGCAACTGGATCATGAACATTTTCTAGTTAAGAAGAAAGGAAAAAATCAATTGAATATCACCAGATGAGTTTATATGGAACATCATGTCAATTTTGTTTTTTTTAATTAACCTTTGTACCTTCCTTGCTGTCTGAGATAATCTTTAAAATCAGTTTTCATCTTCATCTTGATGTTGTTTAGACTTGCTCCATGTCCGCACTTGATCTCTTTCTGACACAAAAGAGCCAAAATCACTTTAATAGTATACAAACTATGAAAACCTTGGATGACAACATTGCAGTACTTATCATAAACCACACAAGATGCAGTTTTTAAGACATAATAACCACATAGTTGATCAGGAGTTGATTACAAAGAGAATCAATCCATGTGAATGTGATGAATTGTATATATCAACAAGCTCTCCCAAAGGAACCAATTATGCAAATAACTAGAGAGACTAGATTGGTCTGGTGAACCATTATTCAATATAAACTGCATAGAGAATAAAATCCCAGTGTAATCAGTGATGTATGGGCTGAATCAAACATGCTACAAATAGAGCACCATTTGACTAGAATCTTCCATTGCCATTCAAAGACTTGTGATACAAGTCTACATGCCTTTTGCACGGTCCACCTAGCAATTTTGGAAGACCTCAATTTCATTATTTTTGCATTTGACTGTATCCTGTATAAAATAGCCTGCATCCAAGTACGCCTTCATTAAGACATATGTACTAAGGATAGTATTTCCAAGAAAAGGTATCTCTGATAGATCCCATAAATTAGAACAAAAGGAATATAAATAAAGGGAGGTCTATCCAAGAATTGAAGAATGGCACCTTCTCATAATTTACCAAATTCTTTCAGATCATCATCTGTTCCAAAGTCCAGCTGGATTATTTACACATATTAGCTCCACTTTACCCCTTTTTCCTAAATTCACACATTGGTCAACCCATCCTTCATAGTCTCATGAACTAGAATCCCCACCTATTCCATCCCGAGTATATTTAATATTAGTTCCATTGTTGTTGCCAACTTTCCAGCTATAAGTAGCTCCAATTATCATATGTTCCACAATTCAACTCAAGAACTCTTTCTACATACTCAAAGCTACGTGGATATCTTTGGTCACTTCTCAGTTCTTTCAATGCACAGTTTGCAAGATCTCTTTTAGTCTTTGGACCCTGGCTACTCTAGATCTTTTATATCAGAGATTATGACCAGGCCTAAAGGTTGACCACCTTATATCTGTTGACTTACAGTGGGCCTTGTATTCCTGTTTCATGGAAACCTTTCAAAGGGCTTGGATCATACACATCTGTTTACACTACAAAGATAATGTATTTTTCCACGGTGAAAAATGATTAAAACTAAGAATTGCAATG
>KZ141393.1:0-19359 GCA_002157035.1 Melampsora medusae f. sp. deltoidis
TTATTTATTTACCTGATTCCTTCAGTGAGATCAGAAATGTCAAGCTACAATGAGAGCATCGGGCAGAGTCGGCCAGGGGGTTCGGGGCCGGGTCATAGGCCTTTAACGGTCCTTCCAATGATCGATGACTTCATTCGAATTCGATTGACCAAGTTGCAGATCAATGATCGAAATCAAAATTATTGACAACAAAGAAACTAAAATCACATACGGTCAACTACGAAGAGGATACATACTCAATCAGAATCCATCAATCATCAGGATATCAATATCCAAACATAAACATCATGAATGAAACTAGGAAGAGTTTGAGATTAATCGAATCTATTCAGAATTACATTCAAAATGATGATATTATTAAAGAAAATCAAGAAGAATCTCAACTTGAACTTCAATTCGAATTCGATCAAGAACTTTCGTCAAATCAATCAATCGATGAAGATTATCAAAATAACTTAATACAATCTAATCAAACCTTATTATCTCAACTTCAAAATCAACAAAACTTATCATCAAATTTAATCTCACCAAACGATTTTATAAGCTGGTTAAAGATCACAATCTCATCATATCAATCTCAACTTCAATCTCAACAACAAGAACCTTTAAACTTGAATCAAATCATCAACATCATTCAATCAAATCAATCTCAAGATTTAAAATCAAACCAATTATTAGATTTATTAGGGTTTCATTATCTATCTCTCATTGAACCCATTGTTTCAAACCATTCCCTAATCAAAGAACAAGAGGCCTCATCGCATCGAAACAATCACTATCAAAACACTAGCAATCATCATACCATCAAACTAGATTCGAAACAGTCCGTAACACAAGATACCTTTGATTTACATCAATTGAATCAACTGAAAGCCAAAGCACTCCTCGAAGCATCAAATCGTCCACTCTTCACGCATGAAGGTGTAAGCTCTTCAAAGTTCTACACGCGAATTTACTTCACAAAATACTGAACGCGTCTTTTTTTTGAAAAAAACACTGTGCTTTTAGTTTGTGCAAGAAGCAGAAATTAATCCGCATATCTTTTCTTCATCAGTTTCAACAAATCTCAATCCAACGACTCACAAATACGCCTTACCACTTGGTACCACTCGAATTTCAGAAAAGGTTAATTGGGTTTTTGAAATTTAGAGCTCTCAAACTAAGCTCATTCAAGCTCTTTGAATCTTCAATTCATTTATTTTGTCTCTGTTTGTAGCTTTATGAAGAAATTTCAATTCCACCCGCTGCAAAAGTTCCAATGAGATCAGATGAGCAATTCATCGAAATCGCCGATTTAGATCCAATTGCTCGAGCTTCTTTTCCTGTAAGTCAATTCTCAATCAAACTCTTGAAGAAATGTCGATCGTTTTATTAATGAATTCCTTCTTATATGTCGAAATCTACATTCAAACAGGGCTATAAATCTTTGAATAGATTACAAAGTGCTGTATTCCCAATTGCTTATAAAACAAATGAGAATATGTTGGTTTGTGCTCCGACGGGTGCAGTTCAGTCTTTCTCCTTCAATGACCCTTGCTCCTTACCTCGCGAAAATTTCCGTATGTCTGACCCTTAACTATGACTCACCATCAATTCTGGATATTCACAGGGTAAAACTGACGTTGCAATGTTAACGATCCTCAGAGCAATTTCTCAGTACAGTGGTCTTACATTTACCAACAAGCACAATTCAACTCAACCTATAGGTAAAATCCGTAATGATTTCAAAATTATTTATGTTGCTCCTATGAAAGCGCTAGCAGCTGAGATTGTGAGAAAGATGGGGAAACGATTGAGTTGGTTAGGTTTAGTGGTCAAAGAGTTAACAGGTAAGTACTTGACACTTGATATGCTCGCTAAGAATGATTAGTTGACTTCAAAACCCGCGTTTTAAAATTAAGGTGATATGCAACTCACCAAGGCTGAGATTAATGCTACCCATTTGATCGTCACTACGCCTGAGAAGTGGGACGTAGTGACGAGGAAAGCATCTGGCGAGGACGATCTTGTATCTGTTAGTATCTTCAGATCTCCTTGAACCCATCAATGCCTCTTTTTTCATCATTCTCATTGTCCCTCTTTTTTAAACTAAATCATCAGAAAGTTCGGGTATTGATCATTGATGAAGTCCATCTCTTGCATGAAGATCGAGGTGCAGTAATCGAGACTATCGTAGCACGGACATTGNTCGAGGTGCAGTAATCGAGACTATCGTAGCACGGACCTTGCGACAAGTAAGATGATATCCTACTCCTACTCGCTCTGATCATCTCAGCACGTGTTGTACTTGATTACTGATTCTTATTTCGCTCTATCGCAGGTTGAATCATCACAGTCGTTGATCCGAATTGTTGGGCTATCAGCTACATTACCTAATTATATCGATGTATCGGACTTCTTACGAGTCAATCGAATGCAAGGTTTGTTCTATTTCGATTCAAGCTTTCGTCCAGTCCCATTAGAACAGCATTTCATTGGAGTACGAGGGAAACCGAATTCTAGTACGTCTAGAACAAACTTGGATTTGGCTACGTTTGAAAAGGTTTTACTCTTCCAACTCTTTGTTTTGAGCTTCTTTTTTTACTGATTGAAACTCGCACAGGTTTCGACTTTGGTTAAAGAAGGTCATCAGGTGATGGTCTTTGTACATGCACGTAAAGAAACTGTCAAAACTTCTCAGATGTTGAGAGATAAGTTTATGGAAGAAAGTTTACTCGAATTTCTGGATCCGAGTGAACATCCAAAATATGATTCTTTCAAACGTGACTTGAATGGTTCGAGGAATAAAGAATTGAAAGATCTTGTCAAGGATGGACTTGGGTGAGTTAAAGGTTTGTTTTATTCATTCGATTGTTAGGGTGAGATCCTAGATCTGAACTTGTTCACATTTGGGCTTTAGCATCCATCATGCTGGGATGTTACGATCAGATCGTACAATCAGTGAACGTTTGTTCGAAAGTGGTGTCACCAAGGTAAGTCTTTATATTCTGTCACCAAAGTGTCCTCATGTATATAGTCCCATACCAACGTTTTTGCTCCACTATCGCTGCGCTGCAGGTATTGTGTTGTACTGCGACGCTTGCATGGGGTGTCAACTTACCAGCCTACGCAGTGGTGATCAAAGGGACTCAGATATATGATGCTTCTAAAGGTTCCTTTGTCGATCTTGGAATTCTAGATGTGCTTCAGATCTTCGGACGAGCTGGTACGTCATTCTCTTCCTCCATTTTCCGCGTCTTTCTATCTAATGCTCTTTCTGTTTTAAGGTCGGCCACAGTATGAAGATCATGGGGTTGGTTACATTTGTACGACACATGACCGATTAGATCATTATGTTGCTGCCATCACTCAGCAACATCCGATCGAATCTCAGTGAGTGACCCTCTTCCTGGAGTATATTCTCATGTCATCATTTGATTAAAGCTGGAGATGATTATCATGTAGGTTTATTAGCGGAATTGTGGATTCTTTAAATGCAGAGATCGCATTAGGAACAGTAACAACAATAGATGAGGGAGTACAATGGATTGGATGGACGTATCTATTTGTGAGGATGCGAAAAAATCCCATGGTATACGGTTTAACGATCGAAGATGTTCAAAATGATCCATTATTGGGTAGTAAACGACATTCATTGATTGTGAATGCAGCTAAAACACTTCGAACGATTGGGATGATTAGATTTGATGAAGATTTGGGTAAATTGATTCCTAATCAATTGGGAATTATCGCTTCGAGATATTATATCAAGCATGCTAGTATCGAGATCTTTGTGAAAGCGTTCAGAGAAAAGATGTCTGAAGCTGACGTAAGTGTGTTTTAACTCCTTTCTCTCAATAAAAGATCAATTATCCATACCAGAACATTATTGACGGTTTTCTTCATGTGGGGCGCGAATGAATTTCTTGGAGGTCATCTTAGGTTTTAGCGATGATAAGTGAAAGTGTAGAGTTTGATCAAATTAAAGTAAGAGAATCAGAATCCGATGAATTAGATAGATTACAAACCGAAATCCCATGTCAAGTGAAAGGAGGACCAACGATCACATCAGGAAAAGTCAACATCTTACTTCAAGCTCATGTGACACGATGTTATGTAGATGATTTCGCTTTGGTTTCGGATATGGCTTACGTTGCTCAAAATGCAGCCAGGATTTCAAGGGCTTTGGTCGAAATCGCCGTTTCGAAACGGTTTGCTGAGACATCTAGAGTATTAATTGATATTGGGAAGTGTATTGATAGTTGAGTACCATGAACTATCAGGCTGTTTGTTAACTTGTATTGATGACTGATTACTGTTCTTTGATTTTGGATTATGAATTCCTTAGAGCGGATGTGGCCATTTGCTCATCCACTTTTGCAAGGCGGTCTTTCAGACAAATTGCTCTATGATCTCGATCAACGAGCTGGAGACGTAGAGATTGAAGATTTGGCACAGATGTCAGCGGTAGAAATCGGGAAGATGTGTCATCTTAACGAAAAGCTTGGTGGGGTGATCCTCAAAGCGGCTCGACAATTCCCCCGATTATCAATCGGATACTCACTTCAACCTTTATCGAGCGAGCTTCTACGAATCAAGATCGATTTGAGTCATGAGTTTGATTGGTCAAATCAACTTCATGGTCAAGCCGAACCATTTTGGGTCTGGATTGAAGATGATCAACAAAGAGAGATCCTACGGATTCGACGTGTCTACCTTCGCCCGAACAAACCGGAATTCAGTCTCGAAATGGTCATTCCAATTAATCCTGCTACAAAGATACTACCTGACGCTCTAGCAATCCGAATTATGTCAGATCGCTGGGTTGGATCAGATACTTCTGCTGAAGTTGACTTAAAGGGGATCATTCTACCGTCTGAACCACCGCCATTCACTACTCTCTTGGACTTGCCACTTTTGTCGACCAAATCTCTCGAGCTAGCATACTGCTCTCGATTCTTACCATCTCACTTGGACCCTGTTGAAACTCAATGCTTTCATGCAATAAATCACACACCAGCCGATTTATTGGTATGTGCCTCTGACCTGGAAATCGGTCGTAGAATGTCGATGGTTGCGACAGATCGAGCGATCAGATTGGCGATGACTCGAGAGGGACATTATCAAATTCTAATCTTCTCACCTACTAGATCATTGGCAAGACAGTTGTTTCATCACGTTTCTAAAGCATTCGGATCACGAGATGTAAAAGTCGAATTGATAGTCAATCACCATGATTTTGATTCAAGAAAAGTTTCACAACAACAAAGTCGATGTCAAGTGATGATTATGACTTCAGAAGTCGGTCAACATGTGATCAAATCACTTCCAACTGATCAAACCATACTCTCAATCTTTATGGGACTTCATTTACTCGATGCTGTGTATGAAAGATTGATCTCCAAGGTGAAAGGTTTCAAATCAAGTCGATTGATTGGGTTTTCGAGTTCATTATCAGATGTCAGATCGATATCAGATTGGCTTGGGATTCCAATAGACAAACAAGTTTATAATTTTGGACCTCATGTACGAGTTGAACCGATGACGATTGATTTCGAACCGATTGAAAGTACTCATTCGATTAGTGAATTAAGATCATCAGTGAAATCTATCTCCAAACTGATCCGGAATTTGGATCCATCCTCATCTGTATTAATCTTTTTAGGAATCTCAGCTGGATGTAAGATTATTGGAAGAGCATTAATCCAAAGTTTGATAACTCAAAGTGATGGAAATGAAAGAGGAATCAATAAAGGATTAAATGAAAAAGATGAAGGATTGATCAAGACGGTTTTTAAAGATTCAGAGATTATAGATTTAATGTTACATGGATTGATGGTCTTGAATGAAGGAATGAAACGAAATGAAGTAGAGATTGGGATTGAATTCTTTAGAAAGAAGAAGATCAAATTGATGATGATGGGTAGAGAAATGTGTTGGAGATTATCAAATGAAATGATTAAATCGGATTTAGTGATTGGATTTGGAACTGAATATGTTGAGAAAAAATCGAATTCAAAGGTCATTCAATATGAGATTAGTTTAGGTGAATTGATTCAAATGAAAAGTTTTGTTGGTAGATATGAAAATAGTAAAATAAGGAATAGAAAAGAACGATTGGAGGAAGAAACTGAAAATGAAAATGAACAAAAGTTTTTAGTGGTTTGTGGAATTGAACAATTAGAAAGGTATCAAAAGGCTTTAGAAAATGGAATTTCGATTGAATCTATGTTAGAAGTGAATGAAGATTTAAAAGGATTGGATGAATTACTTGATTGGTTAGTTAATGGAATCAATAGAGCTTCAGAAGAAAAGAATCATAAAGGTAAAGAGATTCGAAAAAGGAAGATACGTGATAGGAATGAAGTGATGAGGTTTATATGTGAATTGTATATTGGGAATCGAGTGAAGATCAATTCATGGTATTATGGATTACGAATTGATAGTACAGAAGAGAATAGAGAAGGATTAGCAGTTTCTAGATTAGTTGATGAATGGATTGATGGATTGATTAAAAGAAATTGTTTGAAAGTCTTGGGAGGAGATGGGAATGGGATTGAGATTACAAAACTTGGAGAAGGATTAGTGGAGGGAAAATGGTCGGTTGAGATGATTGATCGGTTGAAGCAATTAGAACCTCGGGAATTGATGAAGAGATTGAAAGAGATCAAGATTACGGAAGTGATTGAAGAATGTGAAGTGGAAGAGATAAATCAAGTGGAGGGTGAAGGTGAAGGTGAAGGTGTAAGTGAAAGGAATGAGAAGTGGAAAGGTAAAGGTAAAAATTCAAAAGGATCATCAGAATTGATGAAATATTATAATAGATTACCTAGATATGTTAAAGAATTGATTGGAAAGGATGAATTAGTTGAAGGAGAAGAAGAAGAAGAAGGAGGAAGAAGAGTGACAGAAGAATGGAAAAGAAAGCTTTTGGTGATTGGATTTGGGATTGGGAATCGGATTCCATTTCAAGATTTCGGATTAGAAAGTCATCAAGCTAAATTGATTTTGGAGATTTTGAAAAGATTGAATTGATGTGTTTTGAGGAATTTTGGTTGGTTTAAATGATTCTATATATATAGTGTTGATTTTCTTCTTGTACATACAATACTTGATAGAGTGGAATTGTGTGAATTGATGAAATTTGAACAGAATCAAGCATTGACAATGGAAGAGATCATGTTTTTGAAAGTAATTTAAAAGTTTTGAGATCATATGAAGTTAAAAGACTGTTGCACTCACTTGGTCTTGATCAAGACTTTGTGCAGTTTTTGAAAGTTTGGCTTTGGATCTCTTTTACATACTTATGATGATGTATCTGCCAGAAAAACAGATTGTGTAAAGTGGTGTGTACAGTTACACTTTCGATTTGCTGGAATGGAATGGGATTGGATGAATACTATTACCAATGGCCACTTTGGTCAGTTGTTGTTGTTGATCATCAGTTTCTGCCCAAAAGTTTGGAGTCACTCATGACATTTGATCGATCGATCAATCGATGGATATCCAAAACTAACTAAACAACCAATCAACTTCAACAATCAACTTACTTACTTACTGATACAATCCACTTCAACTTCAACTTCAAAATGGGAATCTTTCCATTGTTAAATTCAAAAAACAAACATCGAACCAAATCATCAAACAACAGAAGAATCTCATCAATCTTTCAAAATAGAACTAATCGAAACAAACTAATCACTCTTTTAAGATTCACTTGGTTTATCACTTTGATTTGGTCTGAATTGGGTCAATTTTATAATCAAATCTCATCGTGTCAATGGCCTTCAATCCCATCTGATGAAATTCAACCTGACTTCATTCCAAATCAATTTAATTTACTTATCATTGCTGATCCTCAATTACCTTCAATTCCTTATTCTTATCCTACTAGATCTTATTTACTTCAATTCATTAGTATTCAAATCATCAATCAATTCATCAGAAAGTCTTGGAGATTATTGATCAAGATTCGAAAACCTGATGGGATTCTTTTCTTAGGTGATCTGTTAGATGGTGGGGTAGCTGCTGTAGATCAATCTGAGTAAGTGTTCTTCTCTATCTAATCAAATCACTTCTTTGTGAATTTATCATCTTCATTCATTCATTCACTCACTCACTAAATCATTCTTACTTACATTTTGGCAGATATCAAGCTTATCTTCGTACTTTTCGTCATACATTTCCAATACCAAGCTCATTATCTGAATCAAATCGAGTGATTTACTTGGCCGGTAATCATGATCTAGGATTAGCTCCATGGACAAATTCAACTAATTCAAAATTAGCAAGAGATCGGTTTACAAATCACTTTCCACCGGGCAAACTTTCGGGTCATACTGAATGGGGTAATCATTCGATTGTTTGGATTGATTCGATTGGATTGATTGAAGAGGAAAAATTAAGAAGATTGAAGGGTGTTGAACCGAAAGATGAGGATCTAGTTGGGACACCGGTCAAGGGGTTTATTGAGAAGCTTAATGGACGTAGGTCTCTGTGGTCTGTTTGGGTGATTTATCCCGTTTGGATTTTTTTGTCTTAAATTAAATCATTAGAAAACTTCTGATTGATTCAAAATAACCATTGGATACAAAACAAACTGATTTCCGTTTTTGACTTTTTCGAATTTTGCAATCCTTCAATCGAAACAAATCATACACATTTCAATAGCCGATACACTCTTACCTAAAGTTTTGTTTACTCATGTTCCACTTTGGAGACCAGAAGGAACTCCTTGTGGTCCATTACGGGAATCTAGACGTGAGATTCATCAAGGATCAGGTTCGAATTATCAGAATGAGATCACAGAAGAATTATCGAGATTTGTTTTGGAAAAGATTCAACCTACTATGGTTTTCAGGTTAGTAGGAACCAGATGTGTTCCTCTGAAAATCGATTTTCAGACCATCTCCGAGCTATGCTTCGCAATTAAAGTACATATGAGCTGATCTATCTCCTTTCTTGCTGTTTTGACTCAGTGGTGATGATCATGACTATTGTGACGTAGTTCACACGATTCCATCCACATCATACGCGAATCCATCTCCTTCATCGATCCATGAAATCTCGGTGAAGTCATTCTCAATGGGAATGGGAATTCAAAGACCAGGATACCAACTCTTATCACTCTCAAACCCATCCAGGTTTGACAAACTACCCGAAAAAGAATCCACTTTTGATACACCATGTGTGTTACCGAATCAAATCAAAACTTACACTCATATCTATCTACCTTTATTCTTGGTGACTTTGATCACCATCTTTGGAACACCGATCTGGAATTTACTCGTTCGAAACCGATCTAGTATCCGACAACAAGCCAAGACCAACGGATTACCGATCCATCATCGACATCGGAAATCGATTTCTCGAACACTAATGTTTACCAAGAAACCCATCACAGCCCCAAGTGATTCATCATCAGAAGAAAACCGATCGGATGAAGAATCAGGTCATCATCGATTGATCTCACAACATTCTAGACAGTCTACTAGTTTGAGTTTAGGAGTTGATGGACATCAGGTTGGGTTGTTTAATAATGATGGAGGACATGCTGGGTTTAGTTCTCCTACTAGTGCTATTAGTTATCATTCGCCTGTGGATTCGGGTCATGAAGATGATCGGATCTCACATCCTTTACCGAATTATCAGAATTATCCTCCGGGACATCTTATGGGTGGTGGTGATGTACATGGATCAGGTAGAAGAAACAGTAGTAAAGTATGTACTGTTTTTCAAACTTGTCATCTTCTTTTCTGGAGAAATTGATGAATTCTATTTTTTTTTGATTTGGGACGGGCTTTTATAGCGTCCGACTTTACCTAGTAGGTATTCGAATTCGAATCATCCATCGGATTATCATCGGATCAGTACTAGAAGAAACCATCTCAACAATGGAATCTTTTATAAATTTCTTTCATTCTTTCTTAGTAAGAAACGGATTGAAAGATGGAAGAATAATGGTGGTGGTAGTAGTAGAAGAAGAAGTGAACTTGGAAAAGCTTTGGGGGAGTTTTGGAGAGTGGTTTGGGTGATCGGATCGGTTTATGGTGGGATTTGGGTTTGGTTTTGGTGGTAGACTGTGACATGAGATACATAGAGAGAAAAGGTTTTGGAGAAATCTTTTTGGTGGGTTTTGGTGCAGAAGAAGAAGAAGGAATGAGGATTGGATTGTTTGTGGGATTTTGGGTCGTAGGTTATGATATTATGGACAAATGGCCGTTAAGATTATATGGATTCGAAAGTTTGAAAAAATAAGCATTTACTTATGACTTTATAATGAACAGATGAGAAATGAAATTCAGGTGTTGCTGATACGTCTGTGAACACTCAAAGCTCACTTCAAAGGATTGATCATGAATGTTGGTTCTTAAGGAGCAAAAAAACAGTGGGATTGATGATGTAATGTGTTCTTGAAATTCTCAGCGTTTTGAGAGTTTTGTTTGATTAGCACTTGAAAGTTTGATCGAATTGTAAGTATTCACAGTGTGGTAGGCAAAAAAAGAGACGATATCAATCTGTGTGATGATGATCAAGATCGGGAACAGATTTGATTGATATTGAATACTTTGGGCCTTGGATACGTCATCGTGGAGCAAGGTATGAGTAAGACGTTTTTTACTATGATCTTGATATGATAATCTATAGGTGGTCAGCATTGGACATACTTGAACTTGTCATATGACAGTTGTGGTCCTTCAATGTGTAATTCCTGACTCCTCATACATAAATTCTATACTGGTGGTAGATTGTTTGAAGAAGATTAAGGGATGATTGGTTCGATACCAAGACTCAGAGTGGGTAATTGATGGTTGTGTGGATGAGAGTAGTGGATGAAAAACATTGGTCTAGTCTAGGTACAGGGATGAGAGATATGAGATTGAGATCTATTGCCAGAAGTTTGCAGCTGTCTCAAGGAAGCATAAGGGTATGGAACTTGGATGACATGAAGATAACATAATTTAATGAACACAGGACCTTCGTATGCACTGGTCTACAAAAGTGGGGCTGCTCAATAGATCAATGTCATCTGAACTGACTTGTTCACTCAGGAGTGACAAAAGCAATCTCTTAAAGGATTGTCCTACTTCAGGGGATAATAAGTTCATTGAAAGACTCGACCTGGATACATAAGAAGTCTTGTTTTGTGAAAGGAAGTTTACATTGCTTTGGGTTTTGGTTAATCTGTTGATAGTGACAGTGGTGTTAGTGCAAAACCCGTTGATCAGATTGAAATGTGTTTTTTTTTGTTTTCAAGAAGAAAGCTCAAGAGATTGAAGCTATGATTGGATAAAGATAAGTTTGATAGAATTTAGGTATTCATGTTTGGTTGGATTCTGATATTGCACAAGTAAAAAAAAGTCTCGAGGTACGATGATGTAGATCAGATCTCTCCAATTCAAGTAGGAGTTGAAAGGAGATTATTGACCAAAGTAGAACCCTAGAATGATATTATGAGTCACAAAAGAAACGGGCCACAAGTGTTGTGGTCAGTGTCGATTTTGAAAATCTTACGAAACGGTGAAATTGAATAGAGATGAAATGGATTGAACTAACGATATGAAAGGTATCCGGCAAGAAGAGCCAAGGGTAACAGGTAGCCCATTCCACCTGAGGATTCATCTTGGTGAGTTTGGCCAGTGACTGATTGAGCCGATTTCTTAGCAGAAGGAGGGCCCTTGGTTGCGTGCTAGAGATTGACGAATCCAAAGTTCATTATTTGATGACGAACGAGTGATCTAGATTGCTTGTAAGATCGATCGATGGTGAAGTCAAAGAGACCTACTTCTTTACAAGTTCCAACGAGGTATTGATCCATTAATCGACGAGCTTCTTCACTATGACCTACATCTTCAAAAGCTTCTGTTGCATCCTTTCCTGATTCACCTAACAAAACTTCATCACCACCTGGATGTTCATCAATAAATTTTGCGATTGCGTAAACTTTTCCATGAATGAGTAAGTGTAAGTTTGAAGAAGTTGATAAGGATGCTAGCTCTTGAGCTGTGAAATCCTAGAATTGACATATAAGAATTTTCCAATGAGTTTTTTTGGGTAAGCGATTGAGAGTCTATATAAGGAGCTGCTTACCTTTAGATCTTCTGATTTGTTTTCTTGAGACATCTTTGAATGAATGGGCGAATTGATAAAGTATGGAAATGTTCTTGAAGTTGATAAGATTTGGAATTCGATCAGATGCTGAAGGCTCCTTTGAGATTCAGGATTCAATCAGATCACAAGAAATCAAATACATAACCGTCAAACTGCAAACTGAGTCAGAAACTCATTTCAGATTAAATTCAGGGCCTGTATAGGATACCTAGTTATGTACAACTTGAAATGTCAGACCTCTTGTTCGACCGGTTGGGGTTTTGTCATCAGGGTTTGTATATGGCCGCCCATTGCTCTTCACTGCTTACATAAATCAACGGCTTGTTTGTTGGATTTTATGAAAAACTTGAAGCAACTGGGCACCCCGTTTCACTCCTGTGACTCCTATAGATTATCATATTCGTACACTGGGACAAATCAATCTTTGAGAGGCCACAAGCTTCCTACTCGATGTACTTGTTGGCTTGGTGGGGCAATCTGCGATCGCCTGCCGGATCAAATCGACTGCTCACCGAAGATGTGAGGTGAGGATACAGGGGGAGACGAGTATGCTGAGTGGGTCGCTTGAGCTTGATCATTCCCTGGCTCAAAAAATGATGTCATCTCCTCAACACCTCAAACTATCCAGAAATCGCCTCAACTGTCAAGATTTCTCAGAAGGCAACTTTTGCGCCTACGAGGTATCATAAAGCGTTTGTTTTGTGTGATAAATGTTTGATTGCGCATGAAACCCTGGACGTATATGTATGTACAATATATATTCTCCACACCTACCAACATGATTGAATTTGACCGATTGCAGGAGCGCTATGCAGACAGAATCTTGATCAGATTGGATGTTAAAAGCCTCTTTCACCCTCAGTGACTCAGTCGTTACTTTTCCTCTGGGTTAAATCCCAAAAAAGAGTTGGGAAGACGGGGAACCCAAGCTCAAGGATCGAAGCATGGATTGATCCATTTGTCAAGGTACATAACAACATTTCCTTTGGGACCTGCGGGTGGGTGTGCAAACAGAATGATGAGTTGAGCAGAACACCATACCTTGAGGCAAACCGAGCATCAAGAAAAACACTGACCAGCCAAGCATTGAACATTTGGTTTCTCTTTGTTTGGACCTTTGCAATCATGATCTGTTGAATATCCGCAAAAGAAAGACGCGTGATCAGTAGGTGAGATTTGGATATAGGAAAGGACAAAGCCCTGAGAAATTAAGTTGTGTTGCGTACCGTTACAGATCTGATGAGATGGATAGGAAAGGTATTATTCAAACATCACACATCATCGAGAAATAGTGTGTTAAGACAAAAAAACAGACATGAGTAATCTAAGATTTCGTACCCGCTCCACTCAGAGGAAGTGGAAGAATGAAAGGTATAATTTCAAAGAGATCCGATGAAGGCTTACGTCAGGTAATCTGATAATCATCCTTTGTGTTCGATCTGCATTGTGCACGGTGAAGGTGGTCCTCATATGCGCGTCGCATTTCGTGGCTGCCGCGGTGGTCCTCGCATGGGCCCAATTATCAATGGTTTTGGGATCCATGAAATCTTTACTCTTGTTCATGGTCTCCGCTTTGACATCCACAGGTGACTCGGGAGTGACGAAAAACTTGTAATTAGTGAGACCATTCGACGTCTCACAACCTGCGTTTCTAATCCATGTGATTGTAGCGTGACCACTAAAGATACTTAAGTCTTTTGGATTAGAGTTTCCTTCATCTTTCCAACGCCAATACACATGTGCACTCTGGGGTGGTGGAGAATCGGCCAAGATCAACTAAAGGGATGCCACGAAAAAAAAACTCCGAATTAGTATTTCTGAAAAATTTCAAAACGGATTCTCTATATCAGCGTTGAAGGTTGACTTACGCTCGGGAAAAAGATACAGAGAGTCAGGAGGAGAGCTGCGTGTAAAGTTAACATGATTCTAGGAGTTGGACTGGTAAACGTGTGTATTGACAAAAAGAAAGGAAGAACGGTCTGTGATGGTTCGATGCTTTGAACAAGCGTTTGAAAGCGGCGTGGTATGAAAAAAAAAGATAAGAAGAAAAAGGCAGTCTATGCACAAGTAGAACCGATGAGAGGGGATGTGGATGAGAGGTGAGGGTCGAAAGGTCATGGTCGAGACCGTGCTTTTATATACAACACCTAAACGCATGTAAGGCATATATTCCTTTGCCTCAACACCAGGGTCTCATGAACGCGTTAAAGTAGGCGTATAGAACTTTCAGGGAAAAAACCTGGCGACGATTGTAAATAATCGCGTAGAAGTAACCACAATGATCTCTCCCGCAAGTTGGGATACCTCTTCTTCGACGCCACTCGATTCTTTCAAAATTCATTATAAACAGATGCACATGTGGATATACTGTACACCGGAAAGACCCTCCGGAACCCACCCACAGTTACTTCTGTGGGCGGGTTGATTTCGGGGGGTCGAGTTTCAATCTTGTTACCAACAAAACTGCAATGAAGATGCCTCCGTATGAAAATTGTATATTTTACATTGTGAAAGGTCAATCGACAGTGTATGAAGTTGTTCATAACCTGTCAGACTTCATAGATTTGGCTCCCTGGCCTACTTTTTTACCGAAACCTTGCAAAGTGTGCAGGAGTTCCCGGATCCCATCTAAAAATTCTGGTTCCACTGTTACGTCAACACAATTACTTTGTGATAGTGATACATGTCTAATTGCGCAAGAGACCCTGGATATAGTCTTCACACCCACCTACATTGCTGTTCAGTACAGGGAGCCCTATGCAGGCAACTTCACGAGGTTGGACGACATCTTTGAACCTCGATGATCAAAATTTTTGAGCGCAAAATGATACATAACAATGTCCTAGCTTAAACACGAGTTTTCCTCTTCTTTGACAACAGGAAGATAGGAAGACAGGGGACCCAAGCTCAAGGATCAAAGCATTCATCAATCCATTTGTCGCGGTACATGACAATCCTTCCTTTTGGACCTGTGCGTGGATGTGCAAAGAGATTGATACTGAGTTGAGCAAAAGTATGTCAAGGCAAACAGATCATCAAACAAAACACTGACCATTCAAACATTGGATATTCGGTCTCTCTTTATTTGGACCTTTACAATCATGATCTTTGGAAAATTCACAAAAAAAAGACATGCGATCAGTTGATGAAATGTGGATATGAGAGAAGACAAAGTCCAGATAAATCAGATTGTGTTGCGTACCGTTACAGATCTGATAAGATGGAAAGGCATCATTCAAACATCACACATCGTCGAGAGATCGAGTGTTACAACACAAAACCAGACATTAGCAACCCGAGCTTTTTGAAGGGCCAAAACAACTCAAAGGAAGTGGAAAAGTGGAAGGATAATTGTTGTGGGAATCCGATCAAGGCTTACATCAGGTAATCGGATCTTCATCTTCTGTGTGCGATCTCCATTGTGAATCCAGAAATCAGTCCTTGAATACGCGTTACACCCCAAGTTGGAGGAGTATCTCGCATGAGGCCAATGATAAACGCTCTTGGGATCCAAATAATCTTTACTTTTGTTCTTGGTCTCCCCCTTGACATCCACAGGCCCGGTGGGATAGACGAAAAAGGCCAAATTTTCAGCAGGCCCTGCCATCTCACAACCTGCTGAACGGACCCATGTGATGGTAGCGTGACCAGTGAAGATACTTTGGTCCTTGGGATCAGAGTTGCCTTCATCTTTCCAACGCCAATACACATCTGCACTCTGGGGTGGCGGGGGTGGTGGGTCTGGGGGAGCAGTTTTTGCCAAGGTCAACTAAGGGATGCATCAAAAAATACTTCCCTGAAAATTAGTACGGCTAAAACTTCGAGAAGGAATTTGATAACTCAACATTCAAAGGCAGCTTACGCTTGGTGAAAAGATACAGAGGCCCAGGAAGAGAGCTGAGGATAAAGCTAACATGATGCTGAAATTTGGGTCGGTGTATGTGTGTATCAAAGATCAACGAAAAAAGAACCGAGATGGCCGGCTGTGTTGAATAGGCGTTTGGAAGCGGCGTAGGAGGCAAAAAAGATAAAAAGAAGAAAAACGCAATCTATGCACAAGTAGGATCGATGAGAGGAGACACCGGTGAAAGAGGATGTGGATGGGATGTGAGAGTCAAAAGGTCATGGACTCGATAGTCTGCTTTTGTATACCTCACCTGGTCCTAGGCACATGAAATCGATATTTTTCTTTGCCTGAATCTCAGGGTCTTGCGGACGCGTCAAAGTAGGCGTATGGAACCCTCGGAGGAAATGCTTGGCGACCCATCCCGTCACCGTGCAAGCCAACCCTATGCATAACCTGTCCCGCAGACTGGGATACTTGCTCCTCGGCGCCACTCGATTTTTTCATATGGCACCCTCTGTCTCGAATACTCGCACCGTGTGTTGTCTATCACTGATTCCTGAAAGCCTCAAATTGGGCCACAAAGATGCTACCATCATAGGTAATATCGAGTGTCAATTCCAAAAGATACATTCAATTTCTATCATTGGTTTGTTCCTCAGGACAAAGATCCATCCTGTTCTGTGTGGTGTGATACAGAAGATTGTATCAAGGTTGGCGAAGTCAGTCTCAGACATCAGCATCAAATCGAAGAAACAGAGAACAAAGTCATTTATCTGTAGTTCGAGACTATTGAAATTGTGAGTGTGTGCGATGTTGAAGTCAGAGGACTTGATTGAGGGTGTTGAACAAGCTTTGCTGATCCCGGAGCTTTTCTTGGATGTGACGGTTTGGCGGTAGTTCCTTCCTGTTCATGTGTCAGGAGGGAGAAAGGCTGTTAAGGTCCCCAAAAGCGATTATTTTGTGTCATAAATGTTAAACTACAGCATGAAACCCTGGATTCGGATTATCTCCACACCTACCTGCACTGTCCAATCCAGGGAGCGCTATGTAGGTAGAATTTTCACGAGATTAGATGTCAAAAGCCTCTTTGGCCCTCAGCGACGCTCAACGATCAGACTTTTTGAGCCTAAAAGGGCAAAGATCCCCAAGCTTAGTCTTCACAAAGGATGTATGTGATGCGCTACCAGAGCTGCAGGGGAGTCTTCACCGGATTCATTGCTGACTCGCCCTCAATTTGCCAAGGGGCCTTTCTTTTCCTTGGGAAAAATTCTTATAAGTATCGTCGCGTTTTGGATGTGTCACTCCTCTCCTTCCTTTGCGTCTTTCAAGCTCGTCCTTCAATTGATTACTTCTCACACAAATACCACGATTCTCACAAGATACCCCGCTCGGAGACATATCATAAAGTCAATAAATCTACTGATGTCTTATAAATTGGAAAGCTTAACTCTCGACGATCAACTCATGGCCAGACAATGTAAGTGTCATGCTGTCCCTTGTTTGTTGAAAGCGAGTGGCATTCTGAAAGGGATATCGTTGTCGCAGTTGCAGCAGCTCGTACAAAGTCGACATCAGAACACAAGGTCCTTGAGCGACCAAAAACGCCCATTGGATCATCAAATGGCACTTCGACTTTCACACCTGAAACTCCAACTAATCGACTCAATTCATTTAGTGTTACTCAACTGTTCACTCCTACTCAAAAACCCAAGAGTGAAAAAGAATTATATGCAAACTTTTTTTCTAGACTTGAATCTCATCAGGTTCAGTTACTTCGAGATCGAAGCAGGTGGTCAATTTTAACACCTCAATCCCGTGGGCAGTGATGGGTAGTTAGGATATGACGATCAACTTTATCTTACTTTACTTTCATCTCATAACTTTTGGTTTGTTCTATTTCTACGAGTGTTATGGATTCAAAAACCGTCATGAGCTTGTGTTTTGTGTTTCTCTAGTGCCTAGAATGGCCTGGTACTACTACTTCTATACCTTTTATCACATCTTTCAAGTTTCATGATACTTGAAACACGGTCCAGTATATATAGCATTGAATTTGTGGTTTTTGTAAAACTCTTTCATCTTTTTATTTGAACTGCAGGCCTATTCTGTGGTCTGAGATATTCGCCTTGTTAACTCACCATGTCAATATACTTGTAGCATTTTGATGTGCACACACAGAGAGTTTTGAGAGCAATCTGGAAATTTGTTGGTCAAATCAAGACTGTGATTGCCATTGAGCACCCTTTGTGAATGATCATTTGGCTGGAAGATTTGCTGGATCCTTTGTCAGCAGCTGAGTTCAACTGAGTGTCAATATCCCAGTTGACAAGGATGGTATCCAATCATCTGTTGACTTATATAACAGATTTTGTTACACCCTTTTGTTTTGGATGAGTCATTGCAAGAAGTCACAAAGGCTACAGGGAGCAAAGGATCAAAAGACATATTGAAATACACAATAAAAGCAACAAGAAGGTGTGACATTCAAGGAAGAAAAAGCTAAGACATCTCACACTTCCTCTCAGAATTTGTTAGGGACCAATGTGGAAAAAAAGTCTTTGAGGTAAGTTTAGGGTTATTTCATGTCAAAGCTTGGCTGAAAAAACTTATATTGAGAGCTTTACAAAGAGTGTTAAGCTGTCAAAAAGAAAATCCCTTAATGGACATTGTGTCACGGTTGATATACTACAGGGTGGAAGAATTTTACACCGGGCCATCACCAACTCTTTTGGTGTAAAAACACTCCAGTGTAAAATTTGAAAAAAGTGGGGGTGTTTTTGAATTTTACACATATTTCATTTGTTGTGGATTTTCCTACATTCAGTAAACTTATCAAAGTCCCACACTTGCCTTGAGCAAGTAGTGAAACCAAGGGACTTCTGACAAACTTGTACAAACTCATTGCTCAGAGTTGAGCATTTTGCAGGAGAACTCCTTGAAATCCTTCTATGGCCTTTCCTACCACACCACAGATCTTTGGAGCAAAGAAGAAAGTTGTGCACCAATGTCTTGTCCTGCAACTACCCTAATTTTTTCCCAAGCAAATTGCTCCCTTCTTGCCAAAAAAAGTGCTTTCAAGACTGCCTCTTAACAGCAAATTTGAGCTCAGGAAAGAAATTACATGTGTAATTCTCTGTTAAGAGCAAATGTTTGAGGTACATTTTAGGGAATACAGCAGCACTTCAAAAAATATGTACAGTATGTGCAAGAGTAAGGCACACAACTTTTATCTGTGGTCCAGAGATCCATTTGTGGTACAGTAGATTCCATAAAGAATGAAATCAAGACTTTTCGAAAGTCGAGAGGTGGACCGTGCGCCACCTGTGAAAGGTGTCAAAGCTACCTGCCAGATCAACCAATATACCCCATCAAATAAGTCGTCAAGCAGACAACTCTTATCTCTTGGTGGGGCAGTGGTCAGA
>MWRK01027658.1:0-10842 GCA_002157035.1 Melampsora medusae f. sp. deltoidis
CCTGCTATAATTTTTAAATTTTCTTGCTTAACCACGAGTTTCAACTCACCACATCGTTGTGGCGGTGGTTTGTATAACATTTGGATTCGTGAGCTATACTGGTCAAGGGTGTCGGGTAGCTTACCGTCTGCTATCAGAGCTAAAAGGTTAGAAGCACGACAGAACTGTTTGAGGAAGGTGATTTCGATCTCGGCTATAACAGGGAAAACAAAACCTGTCAGCAAAAAAGAATACCACAAGTAGATAAACTCCAACAAATGAACACTAACTAATATGATTATTGTGACCAGCTTTGAGGATCTTTCCCATGAGACGCTCAAATGGAAATGACCACCACGCCCGTACTGGGCCAAACCTTTCAAGGCAATCAGCGAGATGGATAGACATATGGTGATTGGGGGCCAATTTGCAATGCTGAAAGAGTAAAGTAGAACTTTCAAGATACTTTCGAACATGGTAGCGGTAATCTTTGATATGAGATGCGGTCATGATCCGCTTTAGACCCAAAGTGAGAAGCGATACTAAGTGAAGGAAATTCTTTAGAAGGGATTTCTTCACATGATCTTGGTCCGACCACATTGGAATAAGAACAAGCGGGAGCTGTAAGGTTAGCAGGCTTCTCCACTCATCTGCCTTCAATTTCCCAAACAATGCTTTTCCTAAAACTGGGATTGGCCGCTTGATCCATGTCGGGGTATGGATTTTGGGAAGAATTGCATTGATGTGGCGAAGAACAGTAGCATCGAAGATAACCTCATCAAGTGGTGGAGGATGCCATTCGCCCTGCCACCCAGAATCACCAAAGGGGTCAAAGTCTTGATCGCTTGAGGATGTGTCATTCGAAAATTCAGTATCATTGATAGAAATATCATTAGTGTCTGGTACCTTGTGAGTTTTAGGTGCTGGTGATCGATTTCGAGGTAGGGGCTCTGAATGCTCAGCGAGAAGCTTCAACAATTCCGTGGTGCTGATTGGTGGTAATTTTTCTTCGTCATTTTCAAGGTCTTTCATCGACCAGAACCGTCGAACGTGCCATGAAGAGAGACCCAGAAGCAGATTATGCATCGAGTCAACAACCTGATATTCAATGATATTCCAATATTCTAACTCTATCAGTACTGAATACCGTACTCCGTGAGTCTTGAATATTTTTTTGCGTTCCTTGACTGTTGTCGCATCACAAGCCTCGCATGCCCATTTGGTATGTTGACACCATGTACGCGGTGGCCATGTACTTTGATCGAGGTTGTTGATTTCTTGCTTAGTTAGGAGACAAAATGAGCAAAAAAAAGTCGCAGTGGCGCTTGGGAATCCAAGACATCGACGAAGCGACGGTATATCACCAACAAAGACCAACAGTGCAGCTCTGATGAGACGTCCATCGTTGTAATCATGAGTCTTAGATAGAAGTAGTCCGTGGGTCCATAGATGTTGAAGTTCGGTGACAAGTGGCTGTAGAATCCAATTCATTTGTTCTAGCAACGGTTCGCGAGGGCCAGGGGCAATTCCGACAATGAAGACATTCTCAGCTTGGTGTCGGAGGTCCGGAGGTAGACTAAGGCAGACTAGAATGACGAAGGTGATTGATGTGTGATGTCCGCTTTGCTTGTTACCAAATGGATTGATCGCGTCAACAAATAGTGCAAAAGTAAGATTACCGGAGTCAGCTGTAAATTGACGTCCATCAGGTCCCTGAAACTCTTTCCATGTTCGAGACTGATATATGTCGTGGATTTCGGCATCAGGATCAAAAGGCTTCGATGATTCCAATGACGCCACATCAAGATTTTTTTCAATTTGAGGCCGAGATAAAAGTCGGGAAATCCAATTGGACAAGCTCTGGTAAGCGTATCGGCGAACTGGTTTTTCCTGCCCTCGGACGTATTTTAACAGAGGCTCGCCGCAGGTCTTCTCTGAAAAATCCGCCTCAGAGTCTTCCAAAGGAGATGAAATTGGATCGTTATCTGGATGGGCAGAATCTGGAGGACCGCCAGGGATGCTTGCAACTCGATGTATACATCGAGATGGTGTACGAGTTTCGGGATACATCGCGAAGCAATAACTACAACAGTTCATAAAAGTAAGTGTAGGGTTGACCTCCAACCATCGAAAGGCAGTCTCAACAGATGTTGGTATCTGTTTCAAGGTGTTAATCTCTTCGGGTAAAAGACTCTGGAGATTTGAGTGGGTAGGTATTATTCCATGAGTGGCTGTGAGCTCAATAGCAATACTTTGGGCATCTAGAATCCACTTGGTAATCGAGTTTGAAGATCGACCAAAGATGTCCAGAATAGCAGCCGTGAGAGCAGAATGGAGAATAAGTGGATTGGTTGTTTTCATTTGAAAAGTATGGGAATGATCTAATAGAAAGATGCATTACAAATTCAACATTGGTTAACACTTATTGGTTTCGAGATCATAATTTAGAAATGATTAAAGATGAACATACCACAATCGAATACTTGATGACCCGACGCCTTTGCCAACACAGCTTTTAAGCAGGTTTTCGTAAGAATAGACTGATCAGATGTGTAAGGTTTCTTTTGAGACGGTGATGCACTTGGTGAATCGGGATTGTCAGGTGGCGGTGAATCATCTTTTGCGAACGAGGTTTGATTGTCACCAGAAGCGCCTTCATGTGGAGCCGGTCGATCTTGATTGGACTCATGACAATGGGTTGGAGATGGTGTGGTAGCCAAGTGTAATTTTCTCAACGGAGACAAGAGGGCTTCTTGAGCCAAAGAAATTGATTGATCGGTAGAGCAATCTGGAGTACCGGGTGATTTGATTAGGGTATTTCAAAAGTCGGCGCGTTGGTGTGCAGCTTGGGTCTCAGGTAAAACCTCCACACCTGGGTGATAGACGCCATTGGAATCGGCGTAAAGCTGATCACCGCATTTGTAAGCTGTGCAAACACACACAACTCGGTGAGATTGGTTTGTTTTATTGTGACGTGGTGGCATTTCGATGAAAGTGATTGAAAAAAATGAATTTGATTTCAGGGGCTGATCGTACAAAAGAAGAAAGATGACCGGAACTATTTTTTTGTTTTTTTAGGTATGATATATATAAAGTGAAGAGGAATAAGTGTTAGAAAGGTTATTTGGTGATGGGTTGATGTTGGTTTTACTTCCTTATCAGAATAGAGAATTGATCGATGAAAAAAAGAAGATTGAGATCACATGGGGATGTTCCAAAACAAAAAAAAGGCCGCGCAGGAGAAAGAGCGCAGAAGAACAGTATCAAAGGTACATGAGAGCCACGGGCAATCTACAACTTCGGAAATACGCTGCCGTTGTTCAAGGAATTTGCTCGATGTTGATGCAGATCAATGTAGATCACGATTTAATGGCTGGTTTATCTTCCTGAGAATTCATGAGACAGAAGAAAACAAATTGCATGTTATTTAATTCTGCCGTTTCCTATTGCCTATTTGAAGAAAGAAAAGCGAAGAAAGATGAAACTGACCCTCTGCTTTAATGTCCGTAGAGTCAAAATCGGAGGGCGCTAGCGCCAACATTGTGTAATGATACCCAGGTATAAGTGGATGGCGAGGAGTTGCATCATGAACAAATTGCGTATAGAGATCCATAAGAGTATCCTTGTTCATGGATAAGGATCTCACAAATAAACGAGGACAAAAATATCGTAGAGCAAGAAGAATATCCTCCATACTTTCACCCTTGAGACGTTGAATAGGAACAGTTCGGGGTCTGGCAACAAATCGTTGATTTTCAGGAAGTTTCAGATCACGATCAACATAATTCTTATATAGAATTAGGATGTCATCAATATTGGCGCCGGCAGATATCGTGGTGCCTGGTGACTTCTGTTGTATGGCCTTGGTGAGCATTTGCCGGGTAGTCTTGCGTCCGAGGGGATCAAAGTCTGATTGTTGATCAGTATCCATTGATACGGTAGGAGCCGGTAGTATGTATGGCTTGAGGATTGGTCTGATTTGTTTAATGAATTCATCTTTGAGGATATCCTTGAGGTCATTAGGTTTTCTCTTTGTATTCGGATTGAAAAGGTATATGATGTTGTAATATCGCAATCTAGTAGGCTTGTCGCTAACTTGTTCGAAATGATACGCGAGAAATACCGTTTGATCATCGTTTGAGAGGCTTTGAACCTTCTTGGCCACTGCTTTGTCACCGGGTGGGCGTCTGAGAGGGTGAGGAGACGACATTGCAAGAGGGGACGTAGCAGATGCACCCCTTGGACGACCTGGATTTTCGGCAGGAGGGCTAAGGGGAGATGCGTTGCTAGTGCTAGGAGTTCGTTTGTGGTGTCTTGGCGGCATCTGGTGAGTGTAAAAAAGTGGGAAATTCTCAATTGAATAGCCATGAATATAAGAATCGAGAATAGTAACCAAAGGTGAAAACCATTGCACACCTTGTGTCAAATCGAACTTGTTAAAACTATCAATCAGGGTATGCTTGAGTTGCGGATGAAAAAATCTTTTGTTGAAAAAGACCGTACAATTCCTAAAGGATACAAACCACGGTCAAAGAGAAAAGACCATCATATGAGACGAGGGGACAGATGCCAAAGTTTAGATACGTTATCATTAGGTGGGGAGAGCAGAGACAATAGTGAGATGAACGTACATAATTATATACTCGATGCTTTGGCTTTTTGGATTGCTTTGTTTGCCTTTGTTAGAGGGCAATCGTATCAGGTTCAAACCATCAATGCAACCATTTCATGAACTTTTGAGTGAGAAAGTCATCGATTAAACCACAATACCGGCATGGAGATTTGTGATGTTGGCGGAATGTTTGGTTGCTACACCCCTGATGACGATATCGTTATTTGTCGATGGTGAATCCCAAAAGGCAATCTTGATGTTTCTGTCCCAAAAGGAAATTCACAGAATTAAAATCAACTATATCGATTAATCTATTGTCAATGTGAGATGCAATTATAAAGGTATATCTATGAGACCTTTATGTCATTTTATACATAATGGTGTTCAAACTGTCAGAGCAGGGAGAGATAAGGTTCAGAACAGAACCTAATGAACTATCTCAATCCCACGAAAGAGTTAACTCACCTTTCACCCAAGATGAATTGAGAATATCTTGGATCAGCTTTTATTTCCATCACAATGAATAAAAGAAAATAGCAAAGATATAAGAAAATGAAACAAAAGAATGAAGCTACATACCTGTCAGAGCAGGGAGAGATAAGGTTCAGAACAGAACCTAATGAACTATCTCAATCCCACGAAAGAGTTAACTCACCTTTCACCCAAGATGAATTGAGAATATCTTGGATGAGGAAGGTAAACTCTATCGCTGCTCTTCGAGGTTTTACAATGAGATTCTAAGCGGTATTTAGGTTTAGAATAATGACATACATAAAACACAACAACAGATTTAAAAGTTACACATGTAATTAATATTAGAAATGAGAAATGAAATATAGCGTAACAGTAATTTTGATTATATGTAATGTAAAAATGAAATAGAAATAACAAAATACTTCAACAAATGGCATCTCGGTGTCTTTTCATCAGTGGAGGACACCCACACGTACAACTAATCCGTTGACTGCTGAGGTGGACAAATTATCCATTCACATGATGAGTCCTTTGTCAACAATCAACTCAACCGTGCCTCCGTCGTTTTTACTTCACGTTCCTCATCTTCAGCGTTCTTTTCCCCCTTTGTTTCCAACAAATCCTCTAAACAACTTTAAGCTAGATCACTGAGTAGTATCCCCTTATCCCCTCACCAGTCTGCCTTATTCTTTTTGATCGTGTCTTTATATTCTCTTGCATCGCGAATTAAATATAGTCCCACCACTATCCGGATTCCCATTTACTTCGTTACTCTTTCCAATTTCAGAATATCTCAATTCACTCACAAGATATTGTTATTGAATCAATTCATTGTCATTAAACAGATATGTTGGATTCCACCAGTCGAGGTAATTTAGAAAGTGTACTTGACCCCACCAACCCATCAGTCAACAAACAAACCATGCTCAACTGGCTTCAAATCAATCACCCCAAGACACCCATATCTTCCAAGGCCAACAAAGCCGAGGTAGGTGACCTTGTCAGACAAAAACAACCGCACAGTCAGTCTGATATTTCCTCTTTTTTTCAATTTTTGTTATAACAATATGGCTGATGGTCGATCCATGCTCTTGAAAATCATGATTAACAGTTTTTGGGGACCAAAATTCACCCACTGTCTCATCCACGCAACCTGATCAACCTTATCCTAGTTGAGAATCCCTTCGAGTATCTTCTCCCGCTGTGGGAAAGTGTTCCGAACCAAGTGAACATCCGGTGAAGCGTCCTGCGTCTGCAGATTTGGAGGAACCTCATATGCACAGGCACATTGCTAATATTGGTCGGTAATCTGGCTAGTGTGGGTGTATAGTCTATTTACTCATCTTTGAAATCGGTTGTACAGCAGGCAAGATACCCGGAAAGAGAATCAAAGCAGATATTGGAGTAGAGGTCGTTCAAAGAGGTGAAAGATCGAAGATCACCCAAAAGAAAACCGTGAGTTAACCAACTTTTTCGTATATTTTATTCTCTTAATGTAGCTTTCAGACCCCAAGTTTTAATCTAGATGATTCATTTGCAGCGCGCGAAGAGGCCAAAGTCAGCCAAGATCAAAATCAGTGGAGCAGTAAACCCAGTTGTTTCTGATCGGCCTCCTCAAGTAGAAACTTCGCCTGTCTCTCCAATTTCGAGCCTTAGCAATGATGAAGAAAGGCTTGAGCTCCAGGGGCTCAAACAGGCGATCTTTGCCCCTCTTATCGATAACAGTGGAGATAGTATTCCCTCACCGCGAGTCTCGTCAATCGCTCCAGGAATCAAATCCATAAAGCCTTCTGTCAACACTCGCACGACCAAAGATCTGTCTACGCCAAAACCATCGACTTCTCACCCAAAAACCGACGAAGCAACAGAGGAACATTCAACCAATGAGCAGGATCTCATTCAGTTCTCTGATACCGAAATACTGGATATTGGGAATCTAGGTAAGTGGACAATATCTGTTCATTTTACATTCCAAGTTCTGAAGTCACCTGAATCATTTCCAGTGATCGGGCGAGACATTCCGACCATTGGAGTGCAGCAACACGTTTCTTCATCAGTTAAGAAGACAGGTGTTGATGTTTTCCAAGAGGAGCAGCGACAAGAACAGAAAGGTTAGCTCGCACAAACTTTTTCTTGATCTATCTGATACTCATCTTCTGTTATTTGGACTATAGTTAAAACCTTGGAAGAACGCTTGGCTCATCTGGAAACATCCATTGATATTCTCGAGAAAAAGGCTAGCAACAGTCTTTTCCAGGAAATGCAACAAAAACAATTCAATGGTAAACATTTTAAAGATCTACGTCAGACGCTCTAAAACTGTGGAGCTGACTTATACAATCCTTTCAGCCGATGCAATTGCCAAACATTCCTTGCTTCTTGAAAACGCGAAAGAAGAAATTACCGTACTTCAAGACAAAGTTGAAACTTTGGATGTTGAAAGGATCAATCTACAATATGATTTGGATATGGCTCGCATCAAGATTGATGCGCATCATAGAGTTTTTAGAAAGATTCTAGGATCCGACAGCCATATTAATCTTGAAGAGCAATATGATTCATCGGATGAAGAAACTGAAATCTCTGATCAACAAAATCCAGGTTCCTGCAACATTGACAGTACTGAATCTGAATGAATCTTCTTATGACTTGTTTGCTCTCAGTAGATCCACATCTATACCTCGTGATCCTTTTTATGTTGTGATATTATGATAACACCAGGATATTGTCAAGATCATGCTGATACGCATTGTATCTCTTATATAAGCTTTGGGTAGATCCTTTTGTTGTACTCGTATCTTCACTCTCACCATAATCTCAAAAATTTGTATCTCACTCCCTCTGAATATATTTCATGATTGTACTTTCTGGAAAGTATTAATGAAATTATCTTCACGTCACGGTCCCATTTTCACAAGTTTATGAATCTATAAGCAAATTGAAAAAGTACGCATGAGTCCATATCAGGTTGTTTTGCCTCTTCATAAATGTGCAATGTAATCAAAGGTCATGAAGACACATAATGACAATTGAAAGGATTCAGGATGATCGTGATAAATTCTTTTGTTTAATACATACATGGATAATGGACGTGTTCAATCTTCTGATGATCTATCACAAACTCGGTATTCTCACAATTCATGGTCCTTAGTGATGTAAGTTATCATTTTTTAGTATCAGGAAGTGTAGTCAAGCTAACGTTGACAACCCGAATCACCATTGTTATATTATAGCGGCAGAAATGAGGAGAATCCAAGGTATTGTAAGCATCAGTCGGTCTGCGAGCTCATATATCGCCATGAACGTGATGAAAGGGTCAACTTGCAATTTTCATTGTCACTATCAAGATATTGAAGAAAGGATTCTTCAAGATAATGTCATACTGGCACCCTTTCACTTACCATACGATATATCAACCTTGGTCTTCTCGTTGGGGCCTCTTCGAATTGCTCCAGAATCATCTATTGACTTTTAAATCATCGATCAAGACTTCAAACTTATTATTCTTATACTCTCAACCCTCATCATAGTTTCCTTTAAGTTTTTATAACCTTGGCAATCATGCCACGAACCCAGATCAAGCCTGCGGCTACCAGGCCGGTCCTGCGTAGTCAGACTGGAGCCAAAACCAAACAAAATATCTCCTGAACCAAGAAGCCTGTCAAGCGAAAAAAAGACTCAGACTCGGATACAGAATCAGAGCCTCGTAAGTTTTCTTGATGAAATCAATAATCTTTGTTTCGACATCATCCTTTTGTCTATTGCTTACCAAAGCCTGTCCTTCCTTTCCAGCGTCTCAGGACGACTTTGTTGAGAAATCCAAAATCTCTGTCGGTCGCAAAACCACCCGCGAGAAGTTACTTGATCTGTTGGGCACGCGAGCCGAACCAAAAAGACCCCGGATTACCAGCCAGTCGGTTACCTCTCGCCAACACTCAAAATCCCAACTTTCGAATGAAGATGATCATGTCGCAACAAACAAGCAGCTCTCAAATGAGAAGATCGATTACAGCAAATTCGATGATGGCCAGCTGATTGAGATGTTAAAGAACGTTGGATTAGATACAACTGGATTTGAGAGGATCGACCTATTGAAAAACTGCAACACCTATACCGATTTAAGTAAGAATGACCCAAGAAACAATTTAATTCACTTGCCTTCAGCTAATGAGATGTTTTATCCAGTAATCATCCCCTCTCCCTCACACAAGCAGGCTGGTCCTGATCCAAAACATCCAAAACTCAGCAGCTCATCATCGATTCTTGTCAAAACTCAGGCAGGCAGCAGCAAACCTGGGAGTTCTATCCATGAAAGTGAGTCTTGACCAATATATAACTACTGTTCCCGAATCCATTATCAACAGTTGACAATTTACATGCAATATCCAGTGATACCAAATGAACGCTCAATAGACAGTATGCGCACGAATCCACCCAAAGCTCGTCGATCGGTCTCATTCCTTGCCACCCCGCAACTTCCGCGGTCCGTTTCAAGCCAGTCGGTTACGTCTTGTCAGAACTCAAAAACACAACCTTTGAATGAAGATGATCAGGTTGGCACAAACGACCAACCCGCAGATGAGACAGTTGATTACAGCAAATTCAACGATGGCCAGTTGATCGAGATGTTAAAGAACGTCGGATTAGATACAACTGGACTTGAGAGGATCAATCTATTAAACAATTGTAAAGCCTATACCGATTTAAGTAAGCATGATCCAAAAATCAATTTAATTCACTTGCCTTCAGCTAATGAGATGTTTTATCCAGTAATCATCCCCTCTCCCTCACCAAATCGGGTTGACCCCGATCCAAAACAATCAAAAATCCGCAGCTCATCATCAGCTCTCGTCAAGACTCAGGCAGGCAGCAGCAGACCTGGTACTTTTATCCATGAAAGTGAGTCTTGACCAATCTATAGATACTGTTCCCAGATTTGTTATCAACAGTTGACACTGTTCATATGCTATCCAGTGATACCAAATAAACGCTTACTAGACAAGATGAGCATGAGTACACCTGAATCTCATCAACCCGTCTCCTTCCTTCCAAGCCTCGAACATCAACGGTTAATGTACCCTCGACCACACCCAACTATCCTATCTCCCCCTACTTCAACTCAAAAAAAGAATGATACTAAAGGGAAGGCTAAAGCAGTGTCGCCAAATCTATCCGATTCTGATTGGAATCCAGAAGACCAACATCAAAATGGGTCAGATTCCGACAATGATAACATGATGGCTGAAGAAGACTCTGATCTCCCTTCACCTTTGATGAATGAATCAAAAACCCCGTTCCCTGATCGCTCACCTCAAGAATATGCACGTTATGATACTAGGTAAGTGACTTTATCACGCAAATCAGGTCTTTGGACGCGAAACACGCTTTTGACATTGCATATATTTGACTTGAAAAGCTCTACTGGCTTTAACAGCAAGACCTCAGATATACAAACTTTACATATACTCTTGATTCAAACCAACAGAAAGGTGGAGTCACTTGAAAACGATGTTAAAACCTTGACTAATGCTGTAAACAAGATGGCGGGAACGTTTGGTGATCACGGTACGCCTCGATCAAGAGGACGTGGTGGTCGAACATCGGTAAGATTTTGGTTCATATGTTGCAAAGCTGGCACCAAATATAAAGTGTTGATGTCTGAACTTTTTCTAACTGGTAGGACCGCATGCGATTTCACATTGATACCTTGATAGGACTTCCGGAAGGCTCACAACTTCGACATCCATCAAGTCCAACATCAAACAACACACAGACGT
>KZ141396.1:0-13931 GCA_002157035.1 Melampsora medusae f. sp. deltoidis
AATCCTCTACTATTGAAGTTACAGAGCGAATTGAACTTAAGCAATCCGTATGCTAAACTCTTCAAAAACGCAAAACGAATCTTAGCTAACAATCCAGGAAGCAAATTGGTGATAAAATGCCTGAAGCCAGGTAAAGGTGATAACTTGAAGCGATACAACGAACCTACCGTAGATGAGGTCGGTATGGTGATTCCTGGCGACGGAACTATTGACAAAAAGGAAAGAGGTGTAGTTCTGGAGAGGAGAGATGGTAATAAAATAATCATCAATGACATGCACACAGGTTATCTTCCAATGAGATACGTATTATGTTTTCCAGGTGGAGCTCAGCAATGGTCGGAACATTACAAATCTCCGACCGGTACAAAAAAGAAAAGAGCAGATGGAACCGAAGAAGAAGGTAAGTTAATGTTGATGGTCATATTTGACAAAGCTAATTTTTGAATTACCACAGATGCCTCGAAGCGAGTAACCAGTCTCCAATGGTTTGCCTGGCTTTTATTTCAGCGTAAAACTTTCTCCCCGTTACTACATTGTAGGAGTTTGTTTCAGGAATTGGCAGTTGACTTATATTTATGCGTTGAGAGAGGTAGGCTTACCTACGTTGATCTAAATCAAGGCAAATTGAAAGCAGAAAAATATAAAAATATCTTAGCGGACATGGAGGAAAACGTGGAGGTCGTTGGTCGGAAAGTAGTTTTACCCGCCTCTTTTCATGGCGGACCTCGACATATGCGGGGCTTATATCAAGACTCTATTGCTCTCAGTAGAAAATACGGAAAGCCTTCTTTGTTTTTAACTATGACCGGAAACCCTATGTGGTCAGAAATTCAGGAAGCTCTACAATACGACGAAGTAGCAAATGACAGGCCCGACATTGTGGCCCGAGTTTTTAAGATGAAATTGGACGAGGTCATGGAAGATTTAACCAAAAAGAACTGCCTCGGAGTAGTTGCATCTTGGGTCTACGTTATAGAATTTCAAAAACGCGGTCTCCCGCACGCTCATATCATTCTTATATTATCTCCGGAATACACGCCAAACACTGCTCAAGATATTGATGACCTCGTGTGTGCTGAAATACCCGACCCTAAAGAAGAACAACTCTTGCATAAACTCGTCACTAACTCCATGCTACATGGGCCTTGCGGGCCAGGGTACAAAAGTCCTTGTTGGGATAAGGACAAGAAAAAATGTCAAAAGAAATTTCCGAAAGCCTTTCAAGCTGAGACAAAATTAGAAGAAAATGCATATCCACTTTATAGAAGACCTGATAATGGTAGAAAATTCATCAAGCAGGGGTTTACCTTCACAAATCAGCACGTGGTTCCATATAATCGATACTTATTGTTAAAGTACCAATGTCATTTCAATGTGGAGATAGCTCAAGGTATTGTAGGTTACAAGTACATATACAAGTATGTAGCCAAGGGTCACGATCGTAGCAATGTCGGATTAAGAGAAGCGGAAGAGCTGGATACGGTTGAAGACGACGAAGACCAATCACTCCAAGATAACCCCAATGTCGACTCACCCGATGTTAGATCAAGAAAGGTCAAAGCGCAAAACGAAATCAAAGAATATGTTAAAGGTCGATACGTTGGTCCGGTGGAAGGTGAGTTCGAGAAATGTGGCCTCATTAGCTTGCCAGTACTAATTGTTCCTTCCTTTAGCTATTTGGCGACTGCTCCAGTACGACCTGACAGGTAGATCACCGGGTGTGTATAGTCTTGCAATGCATCTACCGGATGAACAAGACGTGTATTTTTGGGATGACGGCGAAGCGGAAGAACGAGTCTCGTCAGGAACCGGAGCACGAACTACTTTAACTGATTACTTTCGATTGAACAAAGAGAATGCGACGTCCAAGAAAATTCGAGCTCGCGATCTGTTGTATGAGGAGATACCGGATCATTTTGCTTGGACAAGGGAGAAGAAATGGGCCTCGAGGACAAACAAGGTGCCGTGCGCCACAAGGATTGCTTATGTAGGCCCCAAGGAGGGCGAACGATTTTTTTTAAGGCTTCTGTTGTCCCATGTCCGAGGGGCCGAATCGTTTACTCACCTTCGAACCGTCGGAGGTGTCATTCTTAACACATTTCGAGAAGCCGCAGCTAAATTGGATCTACTGGCTTCGGACAACCATTACGATTGGTGTTTGAGAGAAGCTGCGTCATGGATGACTGGTAGACATCTGCGGGATTTATTCGCAATAATTATTGTCCACAATTCACCGTCCGATCCGAACAAACTCTGGGAAACGCACCAAAATAACTTGATTGATGACTGCGATTATGCCCTGAAGAGTTTAGGATACAACGGCAGAATAGAACGAGAGGATGCCTTAAATTATGGTCTGTATCTCCTCAAGCAGAATGTAGAGCAAATGGGAGGACACTGGGCCGCACTTAATTTGTCTTCCTACGACGAGATACGTATAAATAATATTCGAACGAACATTGAGAACATTGAAGGGAATCAACAGGCAATGTTGAAGAGTTATCAAGACAATGTGGACTTAAATTTACCATTGCTCAATATTGATCAACGAAGAATATTTAATCACGTAACCGAGAACATTAGCGAAGGCAAGCAAGTTTTGTGTTACGTCGACGGTCCAGGCGGCACCGGGAAAACTTTTTTACTCAACACTATTTTAAATTACTTTGAAGCTAAGGAACAGAAAACAGTTGCGGTAGCATCGGCAGGAGTAGCAGCGCAACTGCTACTTAATGGTAAAACAGCCCATTTTGCTTTCAAAATTCCGTTCAAATATGATAGCAAATCAATGTGTAAATTGTCGGGTCGTGACGCAACGAGTAAGTTGTTGAGAGAGACAACCGTAATAATATGGGATGAAATTTCAACTCAACATCGTCATTGTATAGAAGCGGTAGATCGAAGTTTACAACACTTATTGCAAAATAAAACACCTTTCGGCGGAATTTCAGTGATCTTCTCCGGTGATTTCAGGCAAACATTGCCTATCGTACCCAAAGGTACATCTCAAGATCAATTCTTAGCATCATTAAAAGCAACTTATTTGTGGGACATTGTTTCAAAGTTTAGCTTGAGCAAAAATATAAGACTATTGGGAACAAGTGGTAATCAAGACCAGCGAGCTATAGATTTCGCCGAATGGTTACTACAATTAGGCTCCGGTGAATTGCAAGAAGAAGAAGAAGGACATGTTAATATAGGCCATGTGAACACCAACATCGTCAGCCCAGGCGTAGACTTGGATTTTAAAACGATTGATTGGTTGTATGGCCAAATTGGAAGATTGGCGAGGTTCGAAGACTGGGAAGAACTGGCTGATTTATATTCGGAAAGGATGCTCATTACGCCATTAAATACGACGGTAAAAAAAGTTAACCATTTGTTGAGCCAGAGGTTGGGGGGGGAAGTGATATGTTCTACGTCACTGGATGTGTTAGACGAGGAATCGTATGAACCAATCGGAGAAGAATATTTAAATACCTCCAGTTTTCAAGGATTTCCTGAACATAAATTATACCTACGACGCGGCCTACCAGTAATTCTACTGCGAAATTTGAATGTAGCTGATGGTTTGTGTAACGGAACAAGACTGATGATATTGGATTTCCTAGACAAGGTTCTACAGTGCCAGGTTATTTCAGGCCCTAAATCAGGACAAGTCATTTTGCTCCCAAAAATTTGGCTAATCCATGAACCCGATGAGGTATTATCCGTTAAATTTAGCAGGCAACAATACCCCATTGCCGAGGCTTTCTGTTTAACGATAAATAAGTCGCAGGGCCAAACATTAGGCAAGGTAGGAGTCCTCTTGCCGGATTCAGTGTTCTCGCATGGTCAACTCTACGTTGCATTGTCGCGATGTAGGTCCTTGGAGGAAACCATGGTGTCTTTAGCGACCACTTCGATTGAGCCTATCACGAGGAATGTTGTGGTGAAGGACGCCTTATCGCAAGCCACTCGAAGTAACAATTAAAACCTAACGTCTCGGTATTTGTATGCCAGCCGGTGGGAGTAACTTGTCATTGTTTGTGGAGCAGGTGAATTGAGAAACTTTTCGTTATTCCTATTTCATGTGAATTGAGTAATGGATCACATTTTAGTGTAAAAGTTCATTGACAGGTGAGGTCAGGGATTTTTTCTTCCTAGGAACTCAATATCCGTGGTCGAAACTTGCGACTTGCCTAATTGTATTAATTTATTGTTATTAACTAATTGTAATATTTCGAGACACTGCACACATATAATGATAATGTTCCAACTTACAGTATTTTTATAGATTATAAATTTGCTACTTTGTCATGCACGATGATTGTTGTATTTACTCAATAAAGCTGCTTGTGAATAGAAATAGGTCCCTCAATAAATATTTCAATTTGGTCAAATAGAGACATCGAGAGGCCTGGAAGGTTGTCTTAGTCGCTAACTGGAAACTACCTATGAGTAAAAAAAGACCTTGCATGGATTATTGCAAGTTGGTTGATCGCAGACCTTGAGTGGCCTCAATTATTGCTTTCTTCAGACATCAATGAAGGCATGTTGATTGTATATTGCCTATAGGTTTACGTGACACAAACCTTTAATAGTCAACAACAATAATACCGGATCTTAGTACTTACTCAAGTGAAAGAAATGTGATCATTGCTCAGGGCATAGACTGGGTTTTGGATCTGTTGACCTTTCCTCTTTCTTAAACTCGCATTCTTACGTATAAAAACCTAATAAAGCCCTGGGTAATCATTAAGATAGCTATAGAAACATGAAAAATTACATATCTTTCAAAGTTCTTGAAATTACGTAGATCTTTTCAATAGTACTACAACAACATGGTTAATTCTTTGTGTTTGGAAATTTCCAGAGGAAGTTGTTTTTCAGGTTTGACAAAAACACAGTATAAATGTGGGGGTTGATTACTCGCCATCGAAGCTCGAAAACAATAGAACAATTTTGTGATAGGGTGGAGATAAGATCCTGTCACTACGCAAGGCAAAGATTGGGCAGGAACATCTGAAGATGGATGAGGTATCAGTATGATTATGTGCGTATTCTATAAAAAAGACTTACTGGAAGTGAGATATTCCGAAATGTAGGTGGCTACTTGGAAGGGTAGTTGGTTCTCCATCTGATAAGGTGTGAGATTTGTTTGTAATTTTTAGAAGTAGTTCGAGGGAGATACAAGGTGGCTGGAGGGGTGAGGCGAACAAAAATATATTGAGTGGGAGTGCGTAATTTGGAGTCAGACGAAAAGTAAGTTGCACGTTTCAAAGCGTCATGGCGGTTTCCTAAAACGTATATGCATTTCATATGGATCGACCTGACCATAAGCAGCGTCACGTTATCAAACTAAATGAAAACTATACCTATCAAATGGTGTGGAACAATAGTGGTGGTTTCAACTTTCCACAAGATTTGGGGATGAATTGTTATTGAGTGACTTTGAACAAAGACGATTGTTAAGTTGATTATGAAAGAGACGTGTGCTTTCAACAAAAGGATATGTTTGTCAATTGATATTTTGTGCTTTTGAGATGCATTGTTCACTTGCGTCTTACGAATGTTAGAATATATTACCAAAAGCACTGCATCTTCATGGCCCGAGGACAAATAAAGGCATGGAACGAAGCACGAAAGAAGTGTATTCGACTCAAGAAATTTGTCGACTTATTCCCTAACATAAAGTTTTTCTCGCACTACTATCAATCGCCGACACCATGCCAGTATTTTTTGTCTCAGAATTGGTTGACCACCACTTTCACAATTCGCGTTTTTTAAACGCCGTTTATTCAAACTTTTATCTTTGTGCGTCCTGATTCGGTTATTGTGGGCAGTGCACTGAAGCTGACGAATTCGACGTAGATACGGAACCGAACGTACTTGTAGTATTTCCGTCTGGGAGGGCTTTGATGATGCACTCGTGCGGGAAGTACGTCTTTCAAATTCGGGATTTTGGTACACCACGAGCAGACTGCTTAGCATTTTTCTTGGAGGACGGACACACTGTCCCACATTCTAATCGTAAGTTGGTTTAGTGCGTAGGTTTGATCTTCTTCTAGGCTCACTAAGAATGAAACTGTAGGGGTAGACGCCTTTGTATTTGACTTTGAACATCAAACTGCACTAGGGTTGTTTTGTAGTCAACCTATGGTACGAGCGGTGATTGCTCAACTTGAATTAACAAGAGTTTCTATGGAGAATGCTATAAATCATAATCTTATTTAGTTATTACTATGCTCGAATTATTTATTAGTATTGCTAAATACAATTAGGTCCATTGACCTTATGCGCTTTTGTTTTGAGTCAAACAGAAGAACAATAGAACTTAGTTGCTGGTGTAATAGAAGTGAACTTGTTAAAGAAAATGCGTAGCACATTCACTACTAAACAGAATTGACCTATTTACTCGCCCCATTTTTTAATTCTCACAATACTCATTACTTTGGAAAAACAACAAACCTCGCAAAACAGGATGAAACCGAAACTTACCAAAAAATCTTTTAATATAGACGGTTACGGTGTCTTGAAATGGACTGCTGTTCACTTATTCGACTTCGATATTGAAGATTGGGTCATGGCAAATAGAATAAAGGAGTTCACACTGAGTAAGTCAGATTACTTATTATGAGATATTCTGGCACTAATTATGTTGGTAGCTTCAGGTGTTGAGGCACTGCCCAAGTATCAATGCGGATCAATCTTGAATCCACAGTGCGGTGAAACATATGACTATACTATATTCATAGATTGTAGAAAAGATATAAGGGTTTCCATTTCGAGCCATTAGGTTGTATTGATTAGATGAGGGGACAAAAGTTATGTATGGGACTGAGAAAACTTGTGCACGTATTGATACAATTTTTTCGCTCGGAATACATAAAGTGATAGGGGGGGAAAATACATAGAAGTTGAGAAAGTAACCACTTACATAATTTTGTATGAATGAAATGTAGTATGTTAATATATAGTGAGTGGGAAATAGCAATGTGATGGTAAAGGAGTTGGATAGTTCTTTTCTTCGTTTGAAGGCGAGTAATGGGGGGACGGCGTAGAAAGGCCAAATGCAGAAATGAAAAGAGATTGAGGCTCCGCCAGTTGGCCTGACTTTGGAGATTGCTGCGCCAAGAACCCGATGTAAGATAATAATGGAATACTTTTGACCCCTGTTTATGGTAATTGACGACTGACACTTTGAGTCAGGTGTCAATTGAAATAAAGAAGTATCTGGTCAAGGTAGAAATGAGATGAAGTTTTCAATAAATCGTCAATTACAATCATCCGAACTTTTACCAAACCTCACAATTCTTAGCTCAATTGATAAATCATATTCGAGTCGAACTACTTGCTGTATTAAATTGAATTCGAGAAACATGGTTACTAACCCGAGGAAGCTGAAGGTCACCACAATGAAATATAATTTCGGGCCACGGAACGGACTCCGCGGAAGACATCATCATACCTTTGTAACGGTGAAAAGGCGTAGGGAGTTGGTATTAATGTACGTAATTAATCATTTCGAAACCCTGGTTTAGTGTTTTGACGTTTTTTTATAGGGTGCGAGGTAGTCAGGCTAGAGATATGGTTCATGGATTCTCTGGTTTTTTGTCGTTATTGCACTATGTGGGGCGATTCCCTTTTTGCGGGGCGGGTATAAAGAAGTTGTTAATTGAAGGCCTCACTAGAAAGCAAGGTGCAGATATCTTGTCATACTTTGTTAATCGCACGAACGGAAATCAAAGTTTAAGTAGGGTAGTAGAGCTGCATTTAAAATGCATTGGGAAACGTCGTTCGGTAGTACATAGGTTTAAGGAGCTGCCGCAACACAACCCAATGCCTTTCGATTTGAATAACTTACATCGAGGTGATAATGGCATAGTGGGAGGTAGGAATGGGAGGAGTCGTTCGTGAGTGAATTTTTGGTAAACCTACGTACAATTAGGGATGTTGCTGATTTTAGAAGCGAAACAGAATTACGGTGGGCTCTATGCAAGATTTCATACGTGTCGTGGAAATAGGGTCGAGATTACCTTACACGATGGACGATGTGAACCGTATTTGGGCAAGTGGGATGGAAGAAGAAGATATTCAAGAAATGATTTGGTTTTTTACCGACTTAGAGGCAGGTATGCAAACTTTTCCGGGGATGACTCATTTGATAGATACGAGTGAAATGAGTCAAGGGGCTAATTAGGACAGGTGTTCTTCAGATTACTTGAGGTGTCGTGCGACAATTTTGTTGATTGATGGAGATGTAATTAGGTGGATAAACAGGAATTATCATCAAATTGTTTTCTCCCCTTAAATGTATCGTTTAACGTTGTAGCCCAAAAGTAAGAAGCTAAGTCATTGTATCTGGAATTTGGAACTTAGTTTTAAAGACCAAGTTTGTATGCCCGATGGATGGTTTCAAGTTGTGTGAATTGGCGTTGTGATATGACTGGGATATGCCTATGGGTAAAGAGGACTAATACGTGATGACGCATCCATAGATAGCTTAAGGTATGATATGGTAATTTCAAAATAGTTCCACTAGAACTACATACATATGGGACCTGAGCTAGACGATACGATGTACAAAGGTTCTATTGTCAGCCAATGCAGCGATACGGAAAAGGAAAACATTAATAGGGAGTTAGGTTACATGAGGATGATTAAATAAATGGGTCCATATAGTAACTATTGTTGAGAAAGATATATTCAAGCACATCAACCTGTCGAGAATCAACAATTACAGCTGATAATTAACAATACAAAACATACTCAATCTTAAAAAAGTTGTTAACACTACTTGAATAACTATATTTCGAATCAGATAATACTTAATCCGGTCGATCGAATTAGATGGAATACTCCCGCGTTGAAAAGTCTTATTACCTAGATTCTTTCGGGAAGGTGGAATGGACTGTTCAAGGCCTATGCGAATACATGATAGAAGACTTGGTGATAGCGCAAATTGTGGCAAATTTTATAAAAGGTAAGTCTATTTACTCCACCGGAATTGAATGTGTCTGAGAATGTGCGCCAATAGAGTCGCGGGGCGAAGGTTACCCAAGATATCGCAGAGGTACGATCTCTAATGAGAGTATGAAGTTAAAATATAATTTCAGCATTAGGATTATGCAAGGCGACAAAGTCGAGGTTATAATCAGTCTTGTTTAGGTGTGTTGATCTTCTGTATTATCAACTAAATAGCTCTAGCTGACAAATTAGGGGGTTTGTCTCTGCGGCAGGTTAAACGATATTGGCGGTTGGTGTAACAGTGAGATAAAGTATACAGGAATTGAAGTTTTCATGAATCATCTAACGTTATTTACACCTTCCATATGGTTTAAGGAGGAAATAAATATGACTTCAAGCTACTTGTTGGACATATACATACTAACAAAGACCCGAAAATATTGTAGATGTTGTATTTGTGTTTTTGAAATAAATAGTACCTGTTAACTTGTCCCGGGGGTAGTTATGCTGCAGGTGAACTGTTGCGGGCATGCCCGCATGTTCTCTAGTGGTTTAAAAAAAACATCATTCCTATCTTAAAGAAGGCTCACATAAAATCAAAGTTTGGTGTTCAAATCATTCTAAAAGGAAACATATAAATAACTGTACTTATTTTCAGTGAAAAAAAATTGTAATGCTAGAATTGATACAATTGTGTTCATCATATGATGTATCAATATATAATTGAAAGATTTGAAAAAATTAAAGAATCTCAAAAAAATGGAAAACATATTAAACCTTTTGTATGATCATAGATGTCATCTTCATCCTAACCAATATTTGCCAAACCCTTTCCCTTTGGATTTAATAATTGAAATCCTCCTTCATCTTCCTCTCTTGATCTCATCAGTATCTTTTTTTAAGAAAGTCAACCTTCTTTTGGAAAATAGACTTTTTCTATCACTGTTTTGACAGTTCTAGTCTACAAACCGACCAAAAAAGACATTAACGAACCGACGGCGAAACCACTAAAAAGAAACAGACCAAAGTGACTTACTTCATATAAGATTCTACCATCTTCATCTTTAGATTTTCTGACTACTCGATTCTCAGAACAAGTTGTCTTAATCTCAACTTCAATCTTTTCCTCAACTCCTTCTTTCAATCCAACTGACTCATCAATCAATAATCCATCTTCATTTAAAATCGGTTTTGATCTTAATCCTTTAGTGATCTCAGTCTTAGCCGGTTGATTAACTTTTTGAACAATCACACCGGTTTCTTTCTTCTCAGCTGAATCTTTTGCAGATGTAGGTTTCGAAAGTGATGATAAATTTGATGCAATTTTGATTTGTTTCGTAGGTCTTTTTTGTGATTTTTTAGTAGATTCTTTGAGAGTTTCAGGTTTGATGGATTCGATTGAATTATTTGATGATTCAGTTGATGCTTTTCTTTTGATTTTTATATGAAATGGTGAATTTGTAGATTTCGTAGAAAGATCTTCAGATGAAGTTTTAACAAGACTAATTGATTTGTTTGGCGTTTCAGAGACCTTTGTGGTTTGTAGACCTGGATCAACTAAGTTTAAAGATGAAAAAACTAATTGTCGAAGTGAGGTGACCGTCTTTTTCGGATCCGGTATTCTTTCTAGATCTATATCATCTTTTGTTGTTAACTTCTTCACGTCAGATCCAGCGTGTTGAGAAGGAAGATCAGTGGAGTCCAGATGTGAAATGAGAAACTCGGATAATGCTACTAGGCCGGTTAAGACTCGCTCAGGAATTTTATCAACAGAGTCCAAATTGTTTTTAATGGGTGATGAGAGTTGAGAAGGATTTGCTAATGAAGTGGGTAAAGAAGCTTCCAACGTTTTCTGATAATGATCTGCAACATACCATAACATACGAATAAAAAATGGAAATCGAAACTTTTTAGGTACCTTTGTATGATTCTCAATTTCATGAACTCTTAATTGAATCGAAATATTCAAACTATGGAGATAATTCCCGCCAAAGACTAACGAATCGATTGGAGTATAAACTGCATGAATCCAACCTGTAGGTATGATCATCGTATGACCAGCTTGAAGTGAGACTTTATAGACTATATCTACTTGATCTCCTAACCATGTTGATTCTTGTAAGTCTGGATCTCCTGACCATGTTTCGTATTTTTGTAGATTTGAAGGTGTGGGTCGGATGAAATAAAATGTTTTGCTACCTCGAAGTACGTGATAGAACACTGAGGAACCTGCAAAATCTATGTGCCAATCCTAAAAGTTGAACCCATACCAGGCAAAACAGAAAATTGAAAACAATGAGACACGGTTCAAATGAGCTATCTTCACAATGGCAAATGCCGCACGGGGGAGAGAGTGGAGCAGAAGCGAGGGGCAGTATCCTGGCCACATGATGAGAGTCAAACAATGACCATAGTATGTACATTACTTCTGGTACTTGATAAAGAAATTACTTACTGTCCAACACCTCGCAACACTCATCAAGCAATATTTTTGAACTTTGGGGTATGCTTTACTACCAGCGACTCGCACATCTTGTGGCCAAATGGTTTCGACCCAATCCATCTCTCTTACAATACGTGGTATCTCTATAGAATCACCTAATGTAGTTTCCGTGACTTCTAAACTGATCACATTCCTAACTTTATCACGTTTAGGATCTTCGTAATAAGTAGCCCATTGATCTAATGTCCATCTCGACAACTCAGATTGACTAGCCACATCGATGACTTCAACAGGCGTATCAGGTCCTACGATATTGGAAATTTGTCGAATCGTGATGGTTGGAGAAGGCATCTTCATTCCCAGTGAACGAAGGGCATCATCATCATCAATCAGAATCGGCTCAGTCATCGCACTCTCGTCCTCTAGGAGCCAAGACATCGCTAAGTCTGTTCCTTTTACCCGACGGAACGGCTTCGAGAAGAGCGCATTAAATTGCTAAAAAGATATAGTCACGTGGACCGGATGGATCAAAAGGCATAAGGCCTATTTGTATTACCGATCTCTGACTAGGGATTTGTTACTTTGATGGTAAAATGTCACTTACGCATGCTGATGATGATAAACCATCTACAATATTTTGACGATCCTGAGCCATATTGATGAAACGATCAGGATCAGACGCGTGCAATGGGTCTTGGTCGGCATAATTGATTTTAGATGTCGCTCGTTTAGACTTTCTAGGTGGGTCTTTGTACTTGGGTTTCAAGTCTGGATTTGAACTGCTACAAGGAGCACAATACCACTAAAGACAAGTTACAATCCATCAGATGAACATGTTTGCCTAGAGATTCAAGAGCCTGGATATATGACTTGTTGGAGGCTTCAGAGTCCATGTTCGAATGGGCTAGATGCGATTCAAGGTTATTAAACTTGCCTCGTCTACAATATCAATAGGATCCAATAAATTTCGTGCCACACAAGCCCAGTGCCAAGGTGTTTGACATCTGTTTGAGGATATAATCCATGAGCTGTTCTAGGAGTGTCATCGAATCGATTAAAGATGATCCTACGAGCTTGGAACATACAAATTACAAGAAATCCAACTTGTCGTTCGAAAGCATTCCTTTTTCAAACACTTTTGACACTTTCTCTCATTAGAGAGTTGTGCTTGAGAGTTGTTCACGTATGGATCTGAAGGCCTGGAAAGTTTGAGTCCATTCGATAGTTCAGAGTTACTCGATGAAGTCGAAGGATGTTCTAGTGCCATGATGATAAGTTCGGTAATTCGTAGTCACGTACAATTCAAAAGGATGATAATCTTTGAGAGTTCTTAACTTCTTGATACGATTATGAATGGAATGAACGGTTACTACTCAAAACAGTGGATTGCTTCAATGCCTTCTTTTACATACTTCACTTTTAGGGTCCATTCCAATCCTTTAGTGACAGGTTTCAATCTTTTACAGCCCCGACTAACTTCAGCTCTGATCTATGTCACATACAAATCACACCAGGTTCACATCCTCATGAGTCATGATATTCATGGCTTTGATGATATCATCTTTGAGAAGATTGGTCAGGTTTATGAACTTCAGCTTTTTCTGCCCAAAGTAATATATCAATGTGTCGTGTTAACATGGTTCTCCTGATAATTTGTGGTTATCCTTTATTGAAAAACTTCTACGACCACATCCTTGTTGAAATCTCTCAAAGCATGATGAGCTGAGATAGTTTTTTCATAGAGATGAACCACTTTTTCCACAACTCTCACTGAAACTATCTTCCTCTTCCTCTCTGATCATGTCATTCAGAGATGGTGTGTTTACTGGATTATCATTGATTGCATGTTTGTAATCCCATACATTTCTCTCTTTCAACTTATCCTTTTGTCTTGGTGTTTTATCCATTCATGTAAGCAAAACTTCTTCATGTTCAAAACTATCAATTTCAAGCTTACTCAGAGGTAACAACTATTTAATGAAAACCAAGAATGACAACTTGTGCTCTTGGCTCTTGCCAAAATGTGACTTATTAGTATCTTAAAAAGTGTTTCTTCCTCAGGTCATATTCCTGGTTGAGAAAATGATTACATAGTGAATGACCCCCAAATTTCCCACAGGTTAAGGCTGATTGAGACACTCAAATTATCGCCTCTTTCTTTGAGATAAAGGGATTGAATTCTGGGCAATTGCTTCACCTGGCCCAGCCATTCATATCCTAGTGGCAGTAAAGGATAAATAAGAATGGAAATTGTGTTTGATTATATATCACATTGATCCTCCAGATTGCTTAACAAATTGTATGAGCATCCATTTTTTTCAAAATTTCACGTAGAGTGTTTCAGAAGACCAGCTTCGGGGTATCCTCCATCTATTTTGGTGAGTTGCTTGGAAGAACTATCCAAAGAGGATTTTACCAAAGAGAGGGAGTAAAGCGAAAGGAGGATCGTCGCGAGCAGGCAAAGAAAAAGGAGACAAAGATGTGAATTGCTCTTTGTTATGGCGTGTTGCTTTGAGTGGTTTGACTGAAAATAGCATTT
>KZ141407.1:0-13910 GCA_002157035.1 Melampsora medusae f. sp. deltoidis
TATAAGCAAGAGGAAATCTGTCCCCATCTCTATGCTTACATCGCGAGTTGACTGTACAAGCTCTACAGCTTGTTTTTTCCTTTTTGAACCCGCCCACCGCCCTCAAAGTGAAACAGGGTTCTTGAGAGGAAGCCTTTGTTAACTGTGGATATGATGGATGGATAAGAGACAATGGTATGTGTTGAAATATGTATATAAGTTTGTAGAGGGAGTGCCTAGCCCACCGTTCAGCGCTCTCCCGCCTACTGTCATTGGTGGTCTTATCTCCCTCGGCCCTTTTCAGGGCTGGGGGCCCCCCCCAAGAAACCAAAGAGTATTCAGTATAAATACTTTAGGTTTGCATAAGACAAACCAAAGACAAAGCTTAAATATTTTATTACACATTTAAGTCTTACGTCAGTATAGGAAATGAATACTAAGAAAAGAAATGCAAATACATAAATATAAAATAACTCCCCTAGACATCGTCAAGTGAAAGAGTGGAACTATTGATCATCAAATCACCGCTCAAATCAAACCCAAACACTTCCTCTACTGAATCAGGTTGGATAAAAGAAGTTAGAGATTTCCAAATTGGAGAGTGTTTAATTGGATAAAGATTGAGTCCGTAATCAATTGATTTAATATGATCAATCAAAATGATTGCTTCTGGTTCTTGATCTTTAGCTCCATGGATGGTTTCTTCACATCTGTTGTCAGATCTTATGACCACTTCTTGTGCTTTGAAAAACCAATTGATACTGTATTAAATTTGCCGAGAGATAAGGTTATCTTGGGACAGATTATTAGTTCTTTTGGGTCCTGGTAATAATGTAATCAAATGAAATCCTGATGGTAGTGATCTAAGGCTCTATACAAATCATGCAAATATTCCAAAGTGAGTGAAAACTATCTTTATAAAGAAGCAAGATGAATGAAAAAATGCTCTATTGTAATGGTCCGGATATGTAGAGATATGTCAAGATTGTGTTGAAAACAGTTGGTGTAGGCATATAAAGAGAGGGTGGTGGTGCAAGTTTGCCAAAATGAGTCAAAGGATTGACCCCTTGGGCCCAACTACCTGGAAACTACCACAATGACCTTTATGGCCGTGCAACACCCGCAGCATTTGTGGTCTGCAGTTTTGCAGATGCGCCTGTGGTGCTGTTAAGAATAAATCTACTTTGGTGTGGTAGGAAGCTCTGCTAGGTCTGACATCCAAAGTGCTACACTGCACAGCAGCGCAGCTGCGTTCAAAAACCGGAAAAGCGGCGGGGAGCAACAGCAATGGTGATTATTGCTTACTCAGTGTTGCCCCAAGAATGTCTTTTTATTAGAAAATACCCGAACTCCATTATCACCCCCATTCACTCTGTATCCAGACACCTTGTGGCATGCACAGTGTCAATAGACGGCTTCATCATATTGATAGCTACCATCTACAATCTAAGCAACAGGCTCTCTGGATTTTCTGCCTTTATCAACATGCTCACCAAGGCACCACTGGAGATCCAGCTGTTGCCCATGGTGTGCTTCACCAACTCCAATATTCTCTCCCTGCTTTAGAACCCAAGCACACCCCCCAGCTACTGGCCACTGGTAAGCCAGAGACTACCACAACTTCACTAAGACTTCAACAAGACTTCAAAATGACTTCAAGATGAATTCAACGTGATATCACTGTGGGGGTCATTTGCCTGTTATACCACCAAAATTCCAATGTCATCATATGGCATCATAGAACTGTATATACCTGCTCCTGTATTCACAGACCAAGAATACATAGTTTAACCTTTATCAGGTACATAAATTGACTGAGTTGTTTAGGTTTGAGCAAAAAATCCCCAATCAAAAATACAGTCATTTAAAGAAAAGCTTGCAACAAATTCCCCACTGATTTGGTTGGGTTTTGTGGGCAAAATTGAGCAAGCTTGTCTTAAATGACTGTACTATCTCTTCAATCTTTGTCAATATACATATACATTTAAACTTACAAAAGTCCCACACCTTCCTTGCAAGGCTTAGCAAGCAAGGGACTTTGGACAAACTTGTACAAACGCCTTACTCAGGGTGAAAGCCTTTTGCAGGAGAGCGCCTTGAAGTACCTCTACTGCCTTTTCCACCAAGTAATGGAACTCTGATCCAAAGAGAAAACTTGTTTGGCTCTTTTTGCGCACAGTGTACTTGCATTTTTTCTCAAGGAAGTTGCTCCCCTCCTCCCTTGCAAATGTCTCAAAGTTTCTGAATTTTATATGTCAATTGAGCCATGTAAAATGTAAAGCCTTTGTGCCATGGCTTATGGCTATGACCCGGCCCTGGCCCTGCCTGGCCAGGTATGCCCAGGGGTATTTCCCAGGAGACCAGGGCCAATTCCAGGGCCGTAAACTAGCCTGATGATCAAGCCAAAGGCCCAGGACCAGCCCCCCCGGCCTATTTAGTGCCAAGTGAGGCAGAAAAAGGGTTCTTGCTAAGAGGTTTTACCCTTTCTTCACCCATTTATTATCCTCTATCTTGTTTTTGTTCTTTACACTTGTTTTTTTTTCTTTACACTTGTTCATTTTCTTTTGTCTTTTCTCTTTACACTTGTTTATTGTCTTTTATGTTCTCATCTTTATAAACACATTTCAATATCAATCCTTGTAGTCACTTAGCCCAAATTTGAACCCTCCCAAGCCCCAAAACTTGCTCATAACAGGCTTGCCCAAACCAGGGCCAGCCCAAGGTTGACTGGCAGGTTTTCAAAGGACCCCATGGCCAAGGCCGGGTCATAGGGTCATAGCCCCACCACGGCTGCAAATGCTAAATTTACACATGAATTTTGAGAATTTTGACACAGTGGGAGAACTTCCTCGGAAAAAAATATATGTACAATGTGCGTACAAGGACGGCAAATAACTTTTTTCTTTGGTCCAAAGTTTCATTACTTGGTAGAAAAGGCTGTAGATTGGTTTCAAGGCGCTCTCCTGCAAAAGGCTTTGACCCTAAGCAAGAAGTTTGTACGAGTTTGTCCTAAGTCCCTCGCTCGCTAAGCCTCGTGAGGCGGGCGTGGGACTTTGTTAAGTTCAATTCAATTTGATGATTTACCCAAAAAAACACTTTGAGCGAGGCAAAAAACAAAACCTTAAGAATCTACAAACCAATCAACAACAAAGCCGGTGAACTGACCGGATATTCACTTTGAGACTTCAAAGAGATTTCTAGCCAATGGATGTTCACATGAACAACAACTACACCATACCTTCACTTCGCAAGAAAACTCATGGATGGAGTTTTTGTATCGAAAACTTCAACCTAGTTTATGGTCTTCATATTGTGTAGATAAATGAAGTGATGGAGTTTTTTGATTTGAACGTAGGGGAAATCAAAGAGTAATTCACAATAGACGCGAATACAAATATTTTCGCATGTCAACGTGAGAAAAAGTTCGGAGAATGTCAAAGCTCACAGGGAACTGATGTGTATGATGTATGATCGTTGATAACGGCACAGAGGTATTGCTTTTCTGTGGTCATATCCTTCCCATACATATTTTTCTTGTGGGTTTGTAAGAAAAGGTTGTGTTTAGAATTTCACAGGAATTTATACAAACTTTGAGATGAATACATAGGAATCAAATCAGATCAAAAAAAGATAACAAAGAAGAACCGAAGGAAAAAAAATGAAGGAGATACATATTCACATAGTAAAGAAACGTTTATGGTCTTTTGTATTTGATTGAGAAAACCTTTACGAAACAGAAGAGGAAAGAAAGTTGTATGATACTATATATATATATAATTGAAGACACAGGGATTGATCAAAGAACAGAAAGGGGATCATAAAACCCAAAAAGAAATCATGCCAGAACAACAGAGAAAAATCACAATTCATAAACAAAAAACTAATCACAAGAAAGAAAAAGAAAAGTTAACTTGGAAGAAAGATCCCATCAAAATCAATAGGAGCTGCATAATGTCCAAAAGATGAATTCAAAAGAGACTCAATATAATCATAAGGAACCCCAATCTCTTCATTCGTTTGCCAAACTCTTCTGGTTTGATCTTGATGATGATTCAAAGTTTGAAATCCATTCTCATTTTGATGTGTTTCATCTGATCTCGGAATCGAACATGGTTGTAAAAGATTTGATGAAGAATTTGTATTGTTTGTGGAATTTAAATATGAATTTTGATGGTTTGATAAATCGATTGAATGAGCATGATGAGTTCTTTGATCAGGTGTTTTGATAAATTGTAATGGGGATTGATTTCGAATTTGATTTAGATTTGTAGAATTGGTTGGGATGGGTGAAATATAATCTGGTTTTAAATTAGATGTTGAACTTTGAACAAAATCTGATTCTGGTAGATGTGGATTTTGATTAGTATATTTGAAGGATTGCGGTAAAGGTTGAGGACTGGTAAAGTTGGAATGAACATTCGATCTTCTTTGTTCATCATCCTTTTGTTCAAATATCTTGGGTGGCATATCAAAGGTAGCGTTCTGTGCATGTGATTGATTTATTGCTCCTAGTTCTGGAGTGGGGACCTGTTGATATGATGTTCCTATATGATATGGCTGGGTATTTGTTGAGAATACATCTGTTGGTGCAACTTGATTGAATTGGAACGATTCTCCAGGATTGACGTTTGGAGGTAATATTGGAGGAACGTGAGCCAATGGCGACAGATTGTTAGGGGAAACTCTTCTGTCCCTAAAAGTTAGAATGAGATTTGGTTATTAGCTATGGCACAGATAGAAACGAAAGCTTTGGTTACACAGAGCGCAGAATCAAACCACCATGACTAACCCTTCGTTTATGTTGATCAGTCTTGAATCAATGCCTTGTTTGACTTGTGGCGAGAATGGTTCGATCTGCCCCGTACACCTCAAGTCTTGCCTCGCCACTATTTTCGTTATAGGAGTGGTCAAAGAGTTCGCTGATGTCGCAAAAATCCCTGGTCGATAGCAAGTTGGTAGATGATTGGGAGTCTTCTCAGCATCTATCACAGTGTTAGAAAAATCCTTTTGACCAAGTAAGTTTCGAACCAGAATAACCCCTCTTTCAGCTATAGGACTCCATCTCGACAATCTTTCTAAGATCATCAATCCTTGTTCTAATTCTCTCCTTCTTACTTCTTTTGTTGCTTGAATCTCTTCATCTGTCAGTGTTTCTAATCTCGTAGACATTTCTGCCCAAGTGCTACTATCTTCTTGATTGTTTGTCACCTGATTCACGTCACTACTTCCCTCGAAACTATGCATACTATTTTGGTTAGGGCATCTCTTTGAGTGCTTCTTAGCTCTGTCGACCGAATTTGTGGTAGAAACATCAATTTCATACTCAGCTGTTCTTTTGTTTCTCATTTTTGAAGAGCTAGAGTGCATTGATAATTCTAATAAATCAAGAGATAAAAGAGTCATGGCTCCCACGGCGATGTATGGTGTATTCCAAGTAGGCCTTTCTTCAAATTGCGATGTACTTTCAACTATTTCTCTTGTGATTTCGCGAGAAAGTTTGATACAGATTGCTTTAGATTCAATGGCGCTCTTTCTGTTTAAGTTTGATGCGGATCCTGGAAATCTTCGAAACGAGGCTTTTGGATCGGTAGGTCGATTTTGTGGATCTGAGGATAACGAAGGATTGCATTTAGAGATCTTGCCTGATGTTGACTGACCAGATTTGGACTTGCAGGCGGTGAGTGAGGTGATATGATTTAAGAAGGATCGATGAATAACTAATCGTTTATGAGCGCATGAGATCTTCAAAAAGTGTCGAAGACGATTGACATAAGGTGGAAGTTGAGCTTTTTCTTCAGGTGAGATGTTCTCTCGAATCTCTTTCAGAATCGGTGGCAATTCTGATACGATACGTTGGATGTCCGAATCCGCTTGGAAGGTTGTGTCTTCATGACTACCAAGACAGTCGAGAGGTTTAGAAAAGGAGACTTATCCACTCAGAAGGATAAATTGACTTACAGCTCATTGGGTTTTGACATTAGTCTGGAGAAGAACCTTTGTATGACTTCTGCCACTTGACTCAATATGATCTGATTGTGAAAAGGAATATCATTTCAAAATGATATTTCTTGTTACGACAAATCCTCTATGGTTCTTAGCTTACCTGCTGCATAACCATTGATATGTGATTGTTTTGCATGGGTGGTCCTGAAAAGTTCATTTCTGGAAAATCCTTGTCCGGCCAATTACGAGGAATAGGGGTAGTGAAGTGGCCAGGAGATATGCCTGTTGGTGATTGATTATGAAGGCGTTCAAGGAAGATAAATTCAGTACCTGTAATCTGACCTCTGGAAATGTAAAACACTACACGGAGAGTCATGAAATGCCAGAAATACTCACACCAAGACTTATGGTGGGGTACTGCTGCCCAATCTGCAGTAACTAAAGCCCACCAGACTCTTTTTGCAATCTCGCGTTCCATGAGTTCAATAGCAGACCATTTCGGACTAGATTCACTGAGTTCGATTTTCTGTCCTTGATCATCATGATTCGAAGCAGGTGGGTCGGGTGAAATGCAATGTATCGCCAAGGTTTGAGCAATGGAGTTCGCGCAGGCGTGCAGAGCGCACAGGATATTAGGTGGAGCGATCTCATAACCTGAACAACCCAAAACTACGACGGTCTGAACTGCTTCTATTGAAGGGTTTGCGAGGAAGTTGAATCGATATAAAGCTGCTACACAGTCTGAGAACCATAGCCTTGGCATTGTCTTTAAATCATCTGATGATTGATTCAGATGGCAAGAGTTTTCATCAACATCGTGAACTGGTTTATCAAACTGTCTTTCTGTATAGGAGAACTCACCTTCGGTAAGATTGCATCTTTCTGCAAATCTTGGACTCATGTGATGTGTCCCAACACTGAGTAAAGCTATATAGAGAGCAAACCATGCCTGATTGACAATCAAGACTATATCTTTCCTTTGAGAGACTTTGTTGCTTTCTTGAATGTTTCTCCAGTAAGTGCTAACTTGACTTCTGAAGGTAGTGAAATGAATCACTGGATGTTGCCAGCCCAGCGTATCAAGGGCGAAATCTATGATAGCATCTGATTGAGCTTTAGAGAGACTTTCTCCTGATGATTTTAGCTTAGCTAGTGCATTGGGTGGGAGAGGACTGAGCAAAGAATCTTTGTTTTGATTCTCAGTAGTTAAAGCTGCACTCAAGTTGGCAGAAGAGCTCCTAACGGATGTGAAGGATGTTGATTTCGAGCCGTGCATCGGATCACATGCTTCGGACCCTTGTCGATTTCCACCCAAAGCCAGATATTCAAAGGTGGTCGCAGCGTCCTCAGATGTGTCGTGCTTATCTACCAAACCGTTTCGTCTCCTTTCGCTGATGGTAGAAGTCGTTGGTGAGGCTGTATGGTTTCCGCCGTTGAATTGAGATGCAGCGGTAGGTGACGCGGTTAGGCCTTCTGACACGCCGAGAGGCGGTGAAAGAAACCTCACATCGCCATCTTTATCTAACCGCTGACGATCGCAGTGAATATGGCATATGATCTCTTCTAATTCCCGCAATCGATGGCGAACGCTATCCAAGTCTTGCACTTGTTCTCGTAGACAATTTACCTCATACCTCAAGTCGTTCAAAGTATTGAGAACACGATCGCTGCATTTAAGTCAAAATTCTCTCAGCCGCTGATCTCTTGAAGACAAGTCCATCGCTTGCTTATGAAATTTTTATGGTAAAAATAAGAGAAACACCAAGATGCTCTTCAAGTCGAATATTTACTCACTCGGACGTTTGAGTATGCTCTCCGGCATTTACGCTCGAAGAGGGTATCCAGAGCTCTTGGCGACAAATGCTTTGCCGGCCTCGCTTAGAGCATGGGGTGCAAGGTATAGTCTTGTCACACTACACAAAAGAATCGATCAAGTTTTCGCTCAGATTTAAGCCTGGGGGTTCAGAGAGGTTACATCGGCTCTCGAAGAATAAAGGTCAAATTGACTCACTTTGATCTTCCTCCTATGATTAGTATTAAATAAGATGTTTCATAAGTAATAGGTACGGTTAGAAGATGGACATCAAAGACTAGTAACAGTGACACCCAGGTTGTCAAAAATGAACAATGCTTGCCTTGCACATTCCGTACATCTACCAAGCCAGTAGCGGTTTTCAGACCAGAATCCGGAACCAGAAAAAGTTGAGATGGGAGTTCCGGTGTGAATATTTTGAATTTGTTTGAGAAAGAGATTTTCAACTCACGATAATGCTGGCCTTTGTGAAGGTTTCCTCACCGTCTTGTTTGGTTGAGCGAGAGTCCGTCGAGTTGGTTTGGTCTCAAGATTCGATTGGGTCATGCCTTCATGCAATCGGTGCGGGGATCGATCAAAACTTTCAAGACCAGGCTTTCCAGTTGGTTCATTACGATTGAACACTTGACAGTTGTTCGTACGAGGGGATGTCGAAAAGGAATTTGAGGGAAGCGATACTTCAGGCTGAACACTCCGTACTTTATACAATTCAGCTTCCTCGTGTTTCTGATGAGTTGAAGAATGGCATGAAGATGACATGAGGCTTTAATAATCTCGAAGATTTCAAGCTTAAGATGACAAGAAGTGAAGACTCTGCTGATGATGATGCTGGGGTTATTGACCGATTTGGTTAACCATGAAGAAGTAACATTTGATATGATAATGCAGATATTGGAAGAAACCTTGACTGTGAATGAAGCTGTTACAAGCAAAAGATGACCAAAATATTATAGAAATCAGAATAAGACAAATGATGTGGATCGGACCAGTATGTATGCGCAGAGCGGGGTATTTGAGACAGACAGAAATTCAGGATCGTAGCACCAAGGAGATCGCAATCTGAACTTGGACAACTTTTGCGACATTCAAGACGAAACAGATCCACCCTCCCTTCACCGGGACTGAACAGTTGACGGCAACTGAAGCCGATCTTCCAAGCTAGATTCTACTGTGCCGTACGATTTTCATGTCTTTCGATCTCAGCGAGTAAAGCGAAATCGAACATGTCGTAGTCATGACATGGATATCAGAGAATATCTTTGTATTATGTGCTCTTCAGAGTATATGACGAAGTCTATCCACATCGTAAACGTTGTCAGTTGGCGTTCGATGACTACGAAAACTGAGCCTCTTACACCTCATCAGAGTGATTCGGAAGGATGACTGGTGCAGTTGATAGTGGTGCATAGATGATACAGTCAACCACCTCGATAAGCTCAACTATATTGCACTCACCTCATAGACAACCAGTTTTGCACTGCCTGAGACTGTCGAATCAATTCGCAGGGGCGCGCCCCCCCCCTATCCGGAGCTGCCAGCAGATCTTATTCGAAGGGGCTTTGTTTCTTTCATTATATGTCGTTCGAAAACTCCACATATATCTCTTCAAATAAACGGCCTGATACCTGTTCTTGTAGTAGTTGCACCCATGTTGACATTCTTTACTCCAAATTACTTGACTATCTCATCGATGGATATTAGGTCTTGGACTAGCTTTGTGAGGTATGACAGCAGGCAATTTGTTCCAGCAGCTCACTCTTCTGTAAATCGTCTGCCCGTCGGCGAGCGAACGCGCCAGCAACAGGTGCGACTTGTTAAGCTCGGTGTGGCTGGGTGGTGATCGAGTAAAAATCTCGATCAAGTTCAAGTCATGAGACGGGACAAAAAAATTGAGACTAGGGCATTCAAATGAAGTCTATTCTGCTTTCAAGCCTGGTGCGACCAGGGCCTCCTGCTCGGCGCAATCACACGTCCCATTCCGTATCACGTATCAGTCGGTGTGTTGAGGAAGAAGCATCCACCTTTTTAAGAAAGCCAATACATATTGCGGTCACAAGAAGACCTCAGTAAAAAATGTTGAACCCCAAGTGGCGGATCGACAGAGTTTGCCATTAGAGCGGAGTGGTGACGTCGCGACAACACGTTCTCTATCAATCAATGGGAGAGATGGCGGTAAAGCGGCGCTCAATGACTCTATTGGATGGTTTCCACTAAACTCACAATACTTGTCTCGACTCTCAACAACTTAGCTTGGCACTGGGCAATGAGAGGGGCGTACAATGACTGAGACTTATGACAGTGACCATCGCAACGTATCTCTGTAAATGTATCTTTTTTTGATATATCACATGAACCTTTAGAGGACACAACGCATTTTACGCGCAAACGGGACAAAGGAACAAAACCAGTACTGATGTGGAGGTAACTTTATGTTCAATATATGACAATTGATCTCGAAACCCTTTTTTTCTGCTTCAACGCAAAACATCGAATCTTGATCTTGAAAAGTATGCGATAATCGATTGAAGTCTGAGTTGTAACAGCTCTCTGCGTAGCCTCGGTTGAAATTCAATCAGCATGCGGGGTTGGTCCTCAGGACATGGTCCCATCACATGGTAGCGATGTTTGAAGTATTCATTGTCTACGCATTCCTCCTCCTCCTCCTCCTCCACCCCTGCCACCCCCAGCTGGTCCACCTCTACCTCTCCGTGCTAGATGATGGATAGAGCACGTGGATAGGAATACCGAGTCAACAAGCATAGTGAATAGGATACAAGGAGACTTGAAACACAAACCCTGCGCTCGTTGGATAGTGGCACGACCACGTGCTGTTCCGATACCGCGTCCTTTGACTCCGGTACCTCGTTTGAACCTAAAAGATCCCAAAGATAAGTTAATCACACGTAGAAAGTCTCAGTATGATGATATTTCTCGGCAATGTGGAGTATGAAGACTAATGGAATAGAGCGAAGGATATACATTGGAGCATTTTGAAGCATGTCAGGAATAACGTAGAGACGAATCATGGGTCCTCGAATATAAACTTGATCGAGCTGTGTTACACGTCCATCTCGATGAGTGACGGTGATATCTTTGAGCGAGATGTTGAGATTATCTTCGGCTGTTGAAAGTATTGTGAGTATGGGAGCAATGTATCAGCCTGATAGTCAAGGCGAATAAGATATCTTAAATAAAGTGGATGCCGACCATCATGGAGCTTTCCACGGTAAACCTGTCCAGTCTTGAGTTCAACTGTAATGACATGGCCAAGGGCCTCGTGAAGAAGTTTAGTCGGAACGCCAATATTTGAAGTCATCGTTCCAGGCGATCAAGATTTCAGTGAAGGCAAAGGCGATGGTTGAAGGAAGAAAAAGGTGACAAACACAGGATCGTGAAATGTATGCATGTTGTATGGTGTACATATACAGAGTGAGAGTACCGATCATATTTTGATCCGGTGATTGAGTATAGACAAGATATGCTTATAGTAAGATCCGGCTATGTGTCTGGTATGCATATGTACATAAGCTCTGGTTCAAACTTTCCATGATTGATGAATGTCATACTCATACTCATACTCATACTCATACTCATAGGTCGCCCAGAATATTTTACATTTTCGCTTGATTTCATTTAGTTCTTCCCATGGATCAAGAAGCATTTCGAGCCCTACTCAGTGCCCCTTCAGCCGCAGGTACTTCGGATCGCACCAAAAAATCTACAAGAGGTGGACGACCTGCTTGGGGTGCATCTAGCTCACGACCGGAACGCAACCAGTTGGTGTCCTCTCATTTGGCGTCGATCCTTTTGCAATATTAATCATTGAGATGCGATATGTAACATCTGGAAATCGACCCCTTCAGATCGGATCAACCTTCAGAATCTAAGCCAGCTAGCTCATTAAAGCCTCGCAAGTTCAACTCGAAGAACGATGAATCAGGTCAAAAGAAAGCAAAGGAATCAGAGAGTGGCTATAGGGATAGGGCTTTGGAACGTCGTCAAGGGAAGGATGGAGATTTTGCTGAGGCCGAAAGTTTACTAGAAGTACATCAGTCATTTTTGGGAACCAGTCTGAGGTGGAGTATATAAACTGATCTTGCGCTTCCTCCGCAGAACTTTCAAGCACGAGTTGCAGCTGCCGGTGACCAGGTTGACCGTGAACTTCTTGAACAACAGACAAAATATCTTGTACGTTTGAGAACGCTTCTTTTCATGATGTGATCACTGATCAAGTTGAATGCCATAGGGAGGAGATGAACGGCATACCATCTTGGTCAAAGGTTTAGATCACGCTTTGCTAGAAAGAAGAAAGGCGGAACTTTCAGCCGGTGGAAAACTCGGACAAGTCACTGATGATGATTTGGAGGCTGCCTTTGAAGAAACTCAGCGTCAGGAACCTAATCAACTTGACGATGAACTTCCTTCATCAAAGCGCAAATCGTCCGGTAAAATCTCACAACGAGACGAATTATTAGCCCGTCTGAAATCCTCTCGCTCAAATGGGTCTGCCTCGGTACCAGAAGATCTGGTGGTGGTTGAAAAACTCAAGACAGTTGGTAAATTCAAGCCGATTGGCTCTGCTGAAAAAACACCATATGAGATTCAGGAACAGGAACGTAAAGAACGAAAGAAACGGAAGAAGGAGAAGAAGGAGAAAAAACAGCAAAAAACAACAAAAGTGGACGCTGTCAGATCGAGCCCAAAGGCTACCAAACCTAACGATCCTAGCGATCCCTCTGCACATTCAAAAGCTTTCCCAAACCGTAAACCTTCAATATCCTCCACAGCCACGCCCAATCCAGTGACTTCCTTGTCGCCAAAAAACCTCGGCTCCCGCTCGTTAGAAAATCACCCCCTGCCTGGACCATCTAATCCCGTTGAAGTCAAATCAGTTCCGCCACCAGTCTCCGCGAAGGAAACGATCTCACAGGCACTTCCTCCACTTACACAAACTGATGAAGTAGATGATGATGTTGACATCTTCGGTGATGTGGGCGAGTACAAGCCGTTTGGTGATGATTCATCTGAGTCAGGAGACGAGGATCTTCCTATACGCTCTTCCCCGCCCGCTTTACCTGAAGCTTCATCGTCAAATGGTGCAGTGAAGCGCAAAAACTACTTCGAAGACGATCCTGTATCCGATGGCGAATCCCCAGAGGTCCGCGAGCCCATTCCAACTCCAGGTGCTTCGCTCGATCGGAGCCAAAGATCCACGGAAGTGGCTCAGCTGGAGGACGACGCGCCAGAACAGGAAGAAGAAGCTAGTCAACCTGGCCCATTGACTAGATTGGAAGGTCTTTCAGGATCAGCAGATATCAAATCACTCCTAGCAGCAGATGCAGCACAAGAAAGAGAAGAGAAGAGAAAAGCAAAGAAATTGAAAAAGTCGGAGACTGTAAAGGTATTGTCAGATAAAGATAAATTGAACAGGGATGTGATGGAAATGGATCGATATCTACAGAAGAAGAATGTAAAACCTGCATTAGAACCTGAATCATAAAATTACTTGACATAGTGGATTGGCTGTGATTGTATGTTAAGTGATTGCGGTTGCGGTCAAGTGAAATGACTGTGATCTACTTTGATATGTACTTATCCTTCTTGATTATCTGCCAAGAATTCATATGGAGATAGTGATTTTATCAGTTCCTCGGCTTAAAAGCCATGTACATAGTCTCGATTAGATCAGCCTAGTGCTATTTGAGGATGAGCACACAGCATCCATGTCATATCCTATATACCTCCTTTTGATATAGTAGGAGTGCCCGGATACAAAGTCGCATTTCTTAAAGAGCAGGTTGGTTGAAGATGAACAGGATGTCTGGCTGTATATAGTGGAAAATGTAGGAGGAAATACAGTGGGTTGTGGAGATGGCCGAGCTAGGTCGAGCTGCTTGAGGTACTCCAGTAACTTGGAGAAATGCTAAAGATAAACCAATGATGTGGAGTGGCTGTGTTTCAATGGTGCAATACATATATCGCATAGCCTCATATTCCAGACTTGCACACAGTTCAAATGAACATTGCTCACTATTGAGCGACTTGTTCAGATTTCTTACTACCATGCTGAGATATGAGGCGCTGGAACTGGGAAGGGAATTCCCCGGAGGAAGGTTAAGGTCGATGAATGAAGACCAGCATCGCCTTTTGTTTTTATTTATCAGACAAACTACCC
>KZ141413.1:0-10984 GCA_002157035.1 Melampsora medusae f. sp. deltoidis
CCTGTCAGAACTTAACTGCGGGGCGCACGGACCATCTGCTGGTTTTGAAGACGAGTCGATTTCATTCCTTTTGGAATTGACTGTACCTTGGGCACAAAGGTCTTATCAGCCCGCAGTGACGTATGAACAACATCAGGTTTGACTAGAAACCGTCGGAAGGAAGAGAAGAAGGTTCAAGCTGTCGACTGCGATCCGCCACAACATGCAAGACAAATCAAAATAGGTCAAGGGTACAAGATAAGTGACAAGTTATAAGAGTGCGGATAAAATGTCTTTGATCTGTGCTATTTTTGTGATGACCATGACCCACTCTGACAGACAAGTCACACCATCTTTTGTCATACCATCTTTCTACGAGAGGCTTTATTGTCAAATTACCATCAGTACTCCTGGGCAGGTTTTTGTCCTGGTATGTCTTCTATGGTTCATTTGATAGTTTTGATTAGAATTCAGAGACTATATGAGAGGCAGACATGCGATGCTTGTAGCGCTTGCCTGGCACCCAGAGCTTATTCTTGACTTCCATTTGGGATTTCCTTCCCTCTTGATCGCATCAATTTGATTGCTACTGGGACTCCATTAGATATACAACATCTCTTCAGTAGAGAACACGGGATTAGTCCGGGAACTCGAGTGCTCCGCACCTGTTTTTGGGGATTGAGATGATACCTACTTTATTGCATCTTGACGCCAAACACGTCCTTACTACCGGTTTCAAGAAATGGAGAAAGGTGCCTCATTCAGTTCAAGGGTTCAGACCCATCCTTGGTGATGGTGTCTTTTCTTCTGACTGGTCGTGGCACAGATCATTGATCCGCCCACACTTCATCCATTGTGTTGTGACTTGGCTCAAGGAAAAAAGAGAAGTAGACTAAGCCACACAAGATGGCAAGTCTTCCATTCCTAATGTTCATATCTCCTAAAAAATGCTTAGGTGCGTTCAATTTTTTATTGACATCCTATAGCCTTAGGCTCCATCCTCCCTTACTCATGTCATGCATTCAAAGACAATGTCTTACCCTCTTTGTACCAGCAGGGTGAGCTCAGTTACGGTCCTATACATTTCTATAAATTCGACTCCATGCTCTTGTATTTTGGTTCTTCATCATATCTCTCATTTGAACCGCAGACCAACTATCTTTCATTCATCTTTCCTATCTATAGATCCAGTTATGGAGTGTTCCATCAAAGCTGCAAGAGAAGTTTCAACGGATATAGGACTCTCTGGTGCACAAGTTGCGTAAAGTGGAGCAAGGGGACCGGTAGTAGCAGCCCAGTTTCCAGAGACATCATAAGCCATAATTTTTCTATAGAAACAAGCATAGAACGATTGATGAGTATCTTTAAGAATGTATTCTAGATGTTTAAATCGATTTCAAGGACGTACACAAAGTCAAGGTGTTTGACCACTAATTTTGTTTCTTTGGCAGTTGCAGTTGACCCACTAGCGCCAATCAATCCGGGGATACCCAATGCAGCACTAAGTTGAGCTTTAGGCCATTGCTTGTGTATTTCCTATGAGAACTTTCATATAATCAGCTTCAGTCTATGAAGTGCAGAGGATTCATGAGTGTGTCAAAATTGCATGCCGAAAGCTTACCTGGAGGAATAGACCAAGGTTTACGGTGTCCATCTTATCAAATGTGTTACAACCGATTCCAGCACTGATGATCCAAAAGTCAGTAAAAACGATCGAACTGGGCCTTCAAAAAGCTAAAGATTACTCGCGCATTGGGGTCTGAAAGATCAGTGATAGAAAAGCCAGATAATCATCAAGTTCAGTAATCAATCAAATAGTGAGGATACTCAAGCAAAAAAACATGCTTACATTCCCAATCTTTGAAAGAAGTGGAAAAAATATCAAGTTTAGCAATCTGATAATGAAAGTCTTCAAGATCCTCCAAGAAGAAAATCGTACCGATATCAATGCCTTTGAATTTATACTTTTGAGCAAAGTCGATCAAAATCTTTGCATATCTCTTTCGATTAGCATCATTTTTAGCCAAGGTTGAAAAAAATCTACTTGATATAAGCACAGTGTAAGATAGAATTCAGAGACAAATTAATTTTGCTGCAAAGCTTTTGTTGATAAAAACTCACCTCGATCCTGTCCAACCACCATACGTAATACAAGGCATGACTTTGTCTAAAGAGCGCATATACCATCCGATGATCGTTCGTCAAAACCACTGATGATATGGGGATTGAAAACTCAGAATGAAAGTGACTTACAAGAATTAACCCAAGTCACAAATTCTTTAGCAAGTTGATCCGCCTTTTGAGATGTTAGACCACGAGGATAAGAACGATCCATCAAGATTAGGAATTGCCACAAAGAAAGTAACACCGGTATACAAAGCTAAATCGCGTCCAAGCAAAAACCGTCAGATCATCAATACTTTTAAAGGCATCTGATGAATTCTTTTGAAGAACTTACACCAAGGAATTTGATCTGGAGTCTGAAATCTTTAGTTATAAGCAGGATATTATCCTAAGACTTTCTTTGATTTAGTTGATCTTTCATGTAAGTCAGTATTACCCTGAACATGAATCGTAGCAAGAGAAAAGATAGCACAAAGAGCCAATAAGCTCAAACGATTCATCATTTTGGTTCAAGTGTAATAGGATATCTGAAAAATAATCGATAATTTGTAATAATGATCATACCCGTAAGTCTGTCCAGCAACAGATTGGAAGGATTTCGATCTCCAAGACCAAGTACGTCTATCATTACGATGATGATCAGCCATCTGAAGGCTATAAATCACGAGTCAAATGTACTCACGTCCGACCATCGACATCACAGCTAACGACCTTGAGTAGTTAATCCGGTGATCCAACCAAGCTTCTGAATTTCGACTCTTCATTGAACAGCAGGTACAAGATGGTACCGCACAATCTCGACCGGTACCGAACTAGCATCCTGATTCCGTTTAAGGTGACATCTAGACAACAATCGCTTGTGTTCGATCATTCGGGTCTGTTGCTCAAAATGATCATTTCCACTTTGTGCCATGGCTCGATTATGATCAAACATATCTTCACCTAATCTAAAGGTGAGTCCTTTGGATACATCAAACTGTCTTGCTTGGCATCTGATCCACACATGCATTTAATATGCGAGTAGATCACAAGCGGTGGACCTCGCTAAATAAAAGGCAGACACGGGATAGATTCAAAAAAAAATCCAATCTTCAAACCCAATGAGAATGACAGACTCACACATTCCAATACATTACTCATATCTTCACTCATCAATGAATTCAATGTCTTCTCCGCCAATCCTAATCGACCCGGCTTACGACAAAGACCTGCAAACTTGATCCACATACCAACTTCTTCTCTAGGTGTTGATACTAGTGCTCGAACTTTCAGGATTCGTTGCCAGACCTCCACATCCCGTTGACAACCTTTGAGTCGTTTCATCCAAGTTTGTTGAATTTGTAACTGTTGGGTTGGGTCATCATCCTTACACTGCTTATACGCAGTGAGTTCCTCCAATTCCGAAAGCATTTGAACTCGTACCACCAACCTTTGTCAACGTGTGGAAAAACAGTGTCAGATGAGATATTGAAACGATCAGAAGCGTGTCTCTATTATATGTAAACTTACACATATGCTCCACTGTAGCTGTCACTAAGTAATGTAGACACTTCAGCGTCTAATCACGGGCTTTATTGATGAGTCGTTGTGCTACGGAATGCTGTCCCCGATGAATTGACAAAATCAATTTGAACCAAGCCTTTTCTGCCAAGTCCGACCGTTGATATAATTATCCATATTATCCTATTGTGCTAGACCCCACGCAGCGGCAGCTGCCAAAGGTGCCATCGTTCGTTTGATTTCATCACTCGAGTTTTCCCAGTGCTCCTGTGCCATCTCTGCCGATGATTCCCATTCACCCAAAGCATGCAAGCATCGCATCCCACCCAGGATCGAGTCGATCAATTTCGGATCTTCTTCTAGTCGTCGCGTATAGCTATTCAGAGCGTCTTCCCATCGCTCAAGCTCTTCAAACCATTCTTCCCTAATTTACATTCCGAAACGATGTTGGGCCATCGTCAAGACACCTTGTGGTGAATCAGGCTGTTGTAGATGTTGATTGATGAGAATCAAGCTGTCAAGAGTATCAGCTGTCGGCTCCGTAAAAGCTTCGATCTCCTTGTAATGTAGCGCTTTGGCAAACGCGTGTCACTTTTGCGCATGCATCCCCAACGTGCTGATACTGATTGGTAGAACCTTCTCGTCATGCTCCATAAACTCTGCAAGATTGAGCAGAGTCTGGGTGATCTCAAGAGGAATGNGGTAGGGGACGATAGAGCGGTTTGGATGGCATTCACTAGCTCCTCCTACACGTTTAATCCGGGGGGCAAAGTTGAATATCAGAATGATTTAAACCATGCAATGGGATATAGACACCGACCTGGTATTGTGAGTACAGCTCAGTCCAACATGACACAAATGCCGCATTGAATAACTCTCTCGCAATCGGATTATAGACCCCAGACAAATTGGTGCATGCCCTGAAACTATGACTTGGTGATGATTGAAGAAGTTGCACTGATAGGCTCTTGATGCATTCCTTCCAGTCTTCAGCTTTTGGCTTCTTAACGGTTGATGTATCCCAGGCCAATTTAAGGTTTTGTTGATTGACGAAGGTTCAGTAAAACTGGGATCTGGCAATGCTTCGCCCTTCAAGAGCTTGAAGTGATTCATAAAGTGGATGAGTGTATTGAGCTTGGACCAAAGCCTGAAAATTTGAGGGAAAGGGCAATTCATCTCCGGACCTAGTCATAGGACATGATCGGTAAACACCTCAAGAGGAACAAGTTTGGCGTACATGGTTGATGGTCGACAGAAAAATGACAAAGTCTGGGCCGATTTGAATCATCAAGCTACTGATTGCATCCATCGCAGCCGTTCGTAACTCATTATTCCCAACATTTATCACTCGTATAAGCGGATGAATGACTCTTGAAACCTGATCAATCAAGTTGATCTTCATACTGAGCGTATCAACGTGACAATTGCCGTTTTTCGTAAGGTCAAAGGTAATTCGGATTTATGAGGGTTCTTTAGTAAAGTGAGGAATTTCAAATGAGAAGAGTTTGGGATGACTTACTGTAGGTAGTCTCATGCCTGTTGAGACGCTCACCATTGCCAGCCGAATATAAGGTGGATTGTTGTTGGAACACATCATTTGGTTCACGATGCCCTTGCTCATTGACAACATGTCGATTAGTGGCTGAGATCACCAGGTCAAGTGAAGACGGATGAAGATTATTTCATAAATCAATAAAGGCTTGGTAAGGAAAGTCTGAGAGACTGATTGTAGGTAGGCTCACGCCTAACAAGACACTCACCTCCAGCTGCTGGATGGTGGGTGGATTGATGTTGGGTTGCAGGATTTGATCCACTGTAAGGCGATAAGCCAACGGGGGCCTCCAAGATGTGCATTTGATTCTTTGAAGCTTCGGAAAATTTGTCATCCAAAATCCAACAATAGATGTGTGAGATTACAGCGCAGAATGAGAGTAACCAGGAAAAACCCAAGCAGAGTCTTTTGAGTACATAGGTCCGTAACGGTATAGTTTGAAAGAGATCTGGAGAGACTTACCACGCCTGCCTAGGCGCTTGCTGGCATCAGCCAAATCAATGGAGTGTTGGTGTTTTTGTTTTGTTGCAGGATTGGCCATTGTATGCCAGTTACTGGATGACATTTCTGGAACTACAGTGCCTTGATCACTCCCTGAGTCTCCAAGATTACCATGGTGCCGAAGTCTTTTGTTGAGAGCCAATAACTCATTGTGATGATCTACAGGTTCGGTTTCATCCAAGAGCCATTGAGCTGCGCAGTTTCATGCAAGAGTCATTGAGCTGCGGACAAGTTCTACATTGTGATGAGTGATCATGTGGCAGGTCAGCTCACCAGCAGGCTCAGTAACCGTGCGGAACTCTCTGTGATCCTGATAGTTTGAGTTGATGTTGGCTTCAATAGAATGAGCATTGTCCCGATCATGAACCTTGCCTGATTTGACCGCAGGATGAGAGTGAAAGTATTCAATACGTGCATCAGCGCTGGCAATAGACTTTAGCAAACATGTCAAACCCACCAGCAGGCTCAGTAACCGAGGTGATTTCTTGGTGATTTGCATGATTCGAGTTGTTATGGACTTGGTTCGATTGAGCGTCATCCCCAAGTTGATCATGACCCTTGTCTGATTTGGCCACAGAATAAGATGTGTTGCATTTCATGAAAAGTTTAGTCGAGAAGATCTTGGTCAGAAATGAATGACCTTGTATTGAAACAAATGAAAGGAGGTCGAATCATTGAGTATTCCACTTGAAACGCCACACTCACATGGATCGTGCATGTCATCATCATCATAATCTGGATAGCTGGTACCTTCTAGCTCCAGACCGGGGGGCGTAGGACGCGCATCTAGATGGTGCGGAAGAGATGTGAGACAGTGGTAGACTGTAAAGTGACTGACATACGACTTACTTAAATTGGTTTCAAAAACACTTTCAGCATCCTGATAGTCTGAGACCGAAGTTTCACGCGAAAAATCTGCCCTTGACATGATGATTTTTGAAGTATATGTATGATGTAAAGTTTTGAGAAGTTCAAGGTAGTTGATAGTAAAACGATGTGATTTTTATAAGTATGGTTTTGAAGAATTCAAATTATCTGTTGAGAAAGATGGAATGGCAAGTGAATCATAAAAATTTTGAGGAAGAGAAAATCATTTGACTCAGGAAAAGAATGTCCCTTTGTGTGAGCCAAAATCACAGCTCCCTTGTGCTCCCTTACATCGCAACACGTATTGATACCCTTTCTTTCAAAGTGCTGTTTGATTGTCGAGATAATCGGCATTATCCACGTGAAGAATAACACAAGAAGGGGGTATGTGAACAAAGCAACACATAATAGCAATTTTTTTTCGATTTTTTTGCTCAATATACAGCCTATACAGGCCTGTATAGTCAGTGTTAATGCCCGAGCTGTGATCAACAGGTTAACCCGGGCCGATACCCTTAACCCATCCTCTGCTCATCTCCGATCCAGTTGGAATCCACCACGTCGACCAATTTTCCCACCACCACTCCCGGCCACCACGTTCATCGCTTCCTGATTACCCCTGAAGCCAAGTGCACGTATGAACCTTTTCCCTATTCACAGCTCCGATTCCACACCACCTCACTGACATGTTTTGATTTCGTACTTCCAGACACGGCGATTCAGTCTACCGGAGGACTGGGACTTGGATATCCTTGGCAACAATTGCCCGAGAACTGAGGGATCAACTCACCCTCTCACTCAAAACAGCTCGCACTGTTGACACCTTGCACAGTGCCTCCAAGCGCGCTCGATTTTACGGAGGTTTGACTCCAAACATGCTAATTTTCTACTCATCTTCTTGATCAGAAGTGGCCATGATTGAGACTCTTGTCAAGAAGTAGTATATCGTGTTAGGCCAATAGTTTGTATTTCTTCCAAACATGTTGTGTCACACCAATGAATACGCACGATAAAATATACTTCTTCATCAATTTTCTCCTGTGCTCACTTAAAAATGTCTAGTCAATTTTTGTTTCTCATTGACTTACCATGAACTCCATTGCTTGTCTACAAAGTATCACTCATAGTTGTCTACTAAATTTACTCGTGAATATTTCCATTTTGTTGTCTACAAAATCTCTCGAGGGGGTATATGCAATCCTACATGGTTTGACAGGAGAACTTTATCAGGTCGATTAATTTATTGAAGTGGACATTGTTGCGCGAGGTAAGACTCAAACAATCACAACACATGGTAGGGCGATGTGAAATACAAAAGATACAAACATACCAAGTTTTCATGTAAGTCCTGGGGAAAACCAATGACAATAAGGTTCAGCCAGGCATCTGAACCAATAATTTGACAAGACATGAGATGCAATTGATTGGATTGCCTTTTTTGGAGGATTCTTTTGATCTACTTGTGATCACATTGGGTATAGGGATTATTGAGAGGCCATAGGAGACAAAGAGCATCATGACGGACTTGTACCAACGGTGTCAGACAAGGCATAAAGCAAGACAGTGCAACCTACTTGTTCGGATTCATGTATGCTACTCAAGTGAAAAGCCATGGTGTGACAAGATAATGCTCATGAAGGTGTTGTCTAGGGAATTTTGAGACAGTGCTGAGAGGATTACTCCACAGAACCACAAGTTGATCAGGTTAGAAAATGATATAAATACTGCCCTGAGATTTTGCTTTGGGCTGGATGCCTCATCACTCACAATGAACAAAAGTCAGGACGTAAGTGGATTTGTTTGCTATTGTTGAAAGGTTGAACAGGCCTGATTTCTAAAATTGGAATGTTTCACAGGGCAACAATGAAGTGCTCATTTGGTCCTATGGAACCTGGTTTCCAATAGAAAAACTTCCCGACCAGCCTTTAGATGTTCAAGGCAAATTTGTTTTTTCTTCCACCAATTTTACTTGTGAGTTTCATATCAATTGACACATTTGGAAGAATCTTCAATTTTGAGCTGAAATTCAATATCCAGCTCTTGCTGAATTCGACTACCAGGAAATTCACTCTGATTCTCTCTCTCTACCTGCACAAGGTTGGAGACGTTCCTACTCTAACATGAGTGGCTATATTGGAATTGGGAGTTATAGCTGTGGCAAATCCATTTAACATGAATGATTATTTAACATGAATGATTTGTTAATTACAATCTTTTCTTGAAGATTGTTTCCTGAATGTTAAGGAGACGTCAATTGATGTAGTATGTACCTTAAGTATATAAGAAGTAAACAAAAGATATGTACACCCTTACTGATTTGTGCTTCCAAGTTTTGTTTTATTAAACCCGCTTTGATTAAGATATACTCTAAAGAACAACCTGTGTGCCTAGCTTCAAATCAGATTCAAAGAATGGTTATTACATATGTATGATGTTTGAGAATATGAACTTGGTTACAATCACTCGGAAAACTTGATCATTAATCTATTTTTATGTGTCGAATACAAGATTTTCTTTATTCACTTCTATACAGTTTGGATGCTTCATAAGCTAAATGACAGTTGCTCTGAAGGTAATGGTCTATGCCAAGAATGCTCACTTTTGATCGATGATACCTGCACTACTGAATCAGTCGCCAACAAACCGCAGTCGTATCCCTAAATCCCCCAAATGATAAATCAATAAACCCTACAAGAACATAACAACACAAACAGAAGTGTAACATACCATCCAGCAACAACAGCTTCTTCGGCATCTTTCCTTGCGATTTTCTTTCTAGGAGTTAATTGTAATCGATGATGAGGCATAGGAGAACTCGTACGTTTTTTGCACTCTTATACATACAAACAAAAGGTGGAGTCTGGTTTGGTTTGATTGATTGATTTTGATCGTGGAGTTTTCAATAGGTTCAATTATGTTTGGAGATCGATTAAATCATCAAGAGTGTTTAAGATTATTAAATGAATTGAAAGAGACTAATCAACCATTTCTTTGTGCTCATGGTAGGATTAATTGTATACCGATTTCAAAATTAACGAACCATAAGCAGATCAAGAAGAATATTGAAGATGATTATTTTAATGAGTTTTTGTTCGTGGTATGATTGTTTGGCGGCAGGGTTCAGTGCTGGAGAGTCAGTGAGGTATTTGTGTTTAGTGTTTCTGATGAAAACTTCCGGACTAGATGAAAATGAGTTGAAATTGAATGCAAAATCATAATTAGTGCACTGATCATATAAGATGGCATAATGCGTTTGTTTGATCTTACCTCCTATGAGAAACTGAGCTCACAGTACCGGTCTGAAGTAACAAGCGATCAAGCACACCATGATCCATCGCTTCACTCTCAGTAGAGATTGAAGGCTTTTCAGACATGACAATGTCCTTAGCTGCAGTAGGATTAGTTGACAATAAACGCCAATAAATGTAGCCTTGATCTCGCAGATCTGGATTATCCACTTCCTCCGTAGCCCACTTAAGGATCTTAGGAACAAGCTCAGCGCCTGCTGTGGGACATTTGATGAACAGCTTCACGGTGGCCGTTAAGAGCGCTAGTTGAACCTGAAACAAAAGTGGAAACGGCGGTCAGAAAAAAAGCTGAAGCCAACTGGATCTGAACATCAGATCTTTCCTCACCTCCACAGGTTCCTCTAAAAATGTATAAAGGAAATCGTCCAACAAATCTTCTGAATTCTCAATCCAATCAGCATATTGACCAATAATCCAAAACATAGAAGATTTAGCCTCAGGTGTATCCAAGGCGTCTAAGAAACGACATAAAGAACCAATGATTCCTTTGTACTGATTAGGGTATTTTCTGAATATATATTTAATCACTACTATAGCTTCTTGTACCACATAATTGATCTTTGTAGCGACTAGTTCCAGTAAAACTGCAATACACCTATTGGAGGCTGATGAGATCTTGATGGCTAATCTACCAATAGATCTAACGGCTCTTCGTACAAAATCCACATCAACCTCTGAAGCATATCTCTTGACATAAATCGGATCAGTATACTTGCAAAAAAAGACTTTGACTTGGTTCTTCAAGACTGATGGTCTTCGCTGAATGATAAGCAAGATATTCCGAAGAGCCACGTATTGAACTTCGTATCCAGATGAGAGAAGAGTGACTAGATGATCAACAGTCTATTTGGTTAGAATCTGATTTGGTATCACGCTTGGATTGAAGGTTCATAAGAAGGTGTTGAATACAAAAGACATACTGACTGAGGGATGCGCTCATTCTCTTGCACATGGCTTCCAAAACTTCGACATCTGCCATATAATTCATAAGATAGATGATCACTTTAATCGTCGTCAAGACTACTGCACTATTTGAATGTTGCAGCCTTATCGCAAGTCGTTCAGCCAAGATTTCAGCATCACCTGACCCTTCCGGCACATAGTACATTAATGCTTCAATTATGTAAGTCTGTCCCCACCTGTTCAACAAGTT